>MU226992.1:121617-133681 GCA_018584345.1 Thuja plicata
GAATTAAATTAATTATAAAATCATAAATGTGCATTCAAAATGAATTAATTTATTAAAAATGCATATGACATCATCAAATCCAGTTAACTGATTTATCAAAATGGAAACAATCCAGTTCCACTCAGTTTATTGATTCTCTACTATTTATCATTTTAGAAACATTTCAGTTAACTGTGAACTGATTTTAGAAGTTTCTAAAATAACTGATCAGTCAGTTGAGTTAACTGACTCTCTCGACTAATCACATCACTTGCACATGGAATGTGCTTCTTCAATCGAATCTGAGCCACTCTTTTATTTCGATCTCGACCGTCGATTCGAGAGAGATTTCTATAAAAGAGAAACTCTTTTCCTTCACAAAGGATCCTAATATTTTTATCTATCATTATTATGCAACATTTTCATCTTAACTATCTTGCATTCTTAGCATAGCTTTAATTGTTGTTTACTTTTATGTTAATCATGCAAACCTAACCTTAGAGCACATTTCATTTGGTGTTTTAAAATCAATCTTACACACTTTAATTGGTGCTCTAAAACTGGATCTTAATTAGTTTTTGATTAATTGCATCTGCATAACTATCTTAGATCATTTAGCAATAGTTTTTTAAATCCTTCATTTAGGTCTTCAGTGTAGTCTCTAAGCTTGCAATGACCTGAGAGCAAGCTCATACTCCTGCCTTCTAGAAGGCAACAGGTCGACTCTTCCAGACATGCAGGGTGAATGAATCGATATTCATTCCTGTATGCAGCTGAAGAATAATGACCATGTTGAAGTGTTCTGCTAAATTAGAGGCCCACATTTAGCATGCACAGGATATAGTGTTGGAACCTCTATAGGAGAATGATATTACACTGTTCAAAAATTGGAAAATCAATGGCAATTCCAAAAAAAAAGATAACAAAGCAAAAAGAGAGGATGCTAGATGGGATTGTCCCCCAAAGGGATGGCAGAAAATCAATTTTGATGGTGCCTCTAAGGGCAATCCAGGGGTGGCAGGGTGTGGCATTGTCATCAGAGATGAAAATGGTGTCTGTACAGGTATAAAAGCTATTCCTATTGGTAATCAAACGAATCATCTTGTTGAAGCCTGTGCGGATCTTCATAGTCTTATTTTAGCTAAAGAGAAAGGTAGCACAAAAGTTTGGTTAGAAGGGGATTCTCTCAACATAGTCAAGTGTTTAAATAATGATACTCCCGCTTCTTGGACTAATTATAATATTATTCAAAAAGATAAAGATATTATTCACTCTTTTGAAAAATGTATTATTACACATAATTATCGAGAGGCAAATAGCGTTGCTGACTGGGTGGCTAATATTGCTTGTAAGAGAGATGAGGTGGCACAGTGGAATGATGGAAATGATGTGCCAATTCAAGAAAAATTATTGCTTGAGAGTGATCGATTGAGGAGCCATCAACAAAATAATTACAAATGGTAAGTTATTTTAAAATCATTAATATGGAGGTGATGTGTCATTATTGCCTTCGAAGGTGTAAGTACTCTTTCATGATTGTGAGCTGGATTTGGCACACTTTTTGGGTCTTTTTGGCTCTGTGTAAAACTCATTTTCGCATTAGTAATAGCCATAACAGAAATATTTGCTGCAAACAGAGTAAGAAAATGGGCAGAAATAAGAAAAAGGTTGAGCCTGTTAACTGCAATAACTAGAAGAAAAAGCACAGAGTTTGGAAGATTGTGAAAGAGGGTGGGCTGGCTATTTTTCTAGAATAGCTCCATGGCAGGAATCCTTCTATCACTAGGATATTTATGAAATCCTGGAAAGAGGGTAAGGTCTTGGTTGGTGATCAGTATATGGAGGTAATGCAGGAGATCATTGCCAAAGCTACGGGAATGGGTATGGATGGTATTATTTTTTATCGAGATAGACTGATCTCGGATAAAGCTTGGGAGACTTTCTCAGAAAATGAGAAGGAAAAGAACAGACTGGTCAAGATTGATGCTTCCTACCATAATCTGAAGTGCATTTCCAGACCTTGGAGGTATGTCCTATATGTGATCATTATCTATGTCACTCTTGATGGTAGGTTTACTAGGGCATATGGGCACCATTTCATGTTATTAAACCATTTTAGGAATAAGGTTAAAGTCAGTTTACCTTATTATCTACTCATTTTGTTAGATGCTACTATTTCTAGTTTACAGAAAGATCTGAAGGGGGATCATGCATCCCACCAAGGGCTTATGTTTCTCATTTATGAGGTGTTGAAAACTAAGAAAGTGGAAAGGCCTTTGGGGAATAATATTTTGAAGGATGAAGAAGAGACTGAAGGGGATGAAGATGATAGCATGTATGGGGAAGAAATAGCGAGTGAAGAGGATTCCAAAGGGTTTAACACCCCTAAATCTAACAAAAAGGGTGTTTCAAAAAACTAGAAGAAACCCTACTCTGAAGGGTTAGAAATGGAGAAGGATAGTGATGAAGAGATTGGGGAGGGAAGAAGAAAGAAAAAGGGTAAAAAGATAACAAAGAAGAAGAGTCAGAATGAGGATTTGGAAACAAAGACTAAAATTGAGGAGGTGAAAAAGGAGGATAAAAAAAGAAAACGTGGGGAGGGTAAGGAAAAAGTTAAAAGTTCCCGTAAGAGTAGCCACTCTAGCAAGAGGAGAATTAATTTTGCCTCGGATGAGGAAGATTTAAAGGATAATACAGAGGTTAACCGGGAGGATAAGGAAAAAGGGGAAAAAAGGGAGGAGAGAAAAGATGAGGTCACTAAAGATACCAGTCTCAGGGAGAAAACTAAAGAAAATAAGCAGGGAGAAGGAAATATGAAAGACGACAAGAATACTAGAATTGATGAAGATTCTGTCCATAAGGATTGTGATTTCCATGACAATGTAGACACAGGGGAGCATCAATTTTTTGCGGACAACAAAGATTGCATTGCGGGTTTCACTGGACTGGTAAGCAATTTGATTGATGATCAGAATAATCTAAAAAATCAAGTTGATATTATAAAGGTTGAGATAAACAATCTCAATAGTATGGGAATTGGGGAAAAATTGGTGGTTGTTTGTCTAAATTAAATGAAAGAAGTGGTAGGGAATTCTGAAGCCCAGGCAGAGTTTGTTAATAAAGTGGGGACTATGGAGAGACAAATCAAAGATATCCAAGATAAGGCTAATAAAGATATTAGTGATGCGAAGATCATGAATCTGACAACTAAAGTGGAGAGGTTGGAGGCTACAGTTAAAAAAATCGGGGAACAATGTCTTATTAGTCTCGAAGCTTGCTATGGCCATGCACATATTTTGATGGACAAACTAGATAGGGATAACAAGGAGAAGGAGAGAAGAGAGATCAAAGAGGGTATTTTCCTGGGATCATGTACCAGAGAGAGCACAAAGAAGAAAATTCCTAAGGAGGACAAAGACACTGCGGAGCTCAAGAGTTTGGTCAGCAACATGCAGATAATGATCATCGAAGCAGAGGAACTTGTGCAGGGAATGTAGCTGGCCTTTTCTCTGTCCCTTTGGGGTTTTTTTTTTTGTCCCTAATTTATTGTTGTATCTGAGGGACTTATTTGGCTCAGTTGCTTGTTTTATGTTTCCTTTCCTTTTTGGGTGCTTTGGCACAGTTGTACTTGCTCTTTGTTGAATATCTATTTTTAACTCTTTAGGTTTCAGGTCCTTGTAAAACCTGTTGAACTTTATTACTTTGTAAAGGTTTCGGGTCCTTGTAAAACCTATTTTTACTTAATCAAAACATCAAAAAAAAAACCAAATATCTCAAAAATATAAAACAAAGGGAAAAAGAGAAAATAAAATAAAAATTTTGAAAAACAAAAAAATTGTGCCTTGGTGAAAACCTGGTAAACATACACCTTGGTAGTACAAATAGCATTCCTACAAGTGGTGAAAACCTGGTAAATAGGTGTCATTTGTCAGCTTATTGCTTCGTCTATCAAAGATTGGATATCTCTTTAGTGAACACTTTCAAACCTTCTACCCAACATAAGCAAGAATACATTCCTAGTTTGCTGCTACATCACTTCCCTACATCACCATGGTTTGTAATCCAATCTTATCTTTCTTGTAAATAAACAATTTCAATCTGCTTCAAGGCAATCAATTCACCAATGGTGTTTCTCAATACTACCTTAATCAATCCAGCAAAGGTATTTTTCAATACTACCCCAACCAATCAACCAACAATATTTCTTCAGGTACAACAACCAAGCAAAGGTATTTTTCAATACCACTGATCAAGTCACATCTCATCTCAACAAAGAAAATAGTGTTTCTTAAACACTCATCCTGTCATCAACATGATCATATTGAATCTATAAATCAGCAACACAAGTATAGAAATGATCAGTCCTATGATATGCCTGCATGAATTCTAACTACTGAGTGACTCTATGATGTTTCTATTCTATAGAAACAAGGAAGGGGTTTGGATAATTTTCTTTGAATGTCTTTTTGTTCATTGTTGGTTTTTTGCTTATCATATCTCTTGAGTGCTTCAATAATGCATTAAATTCTAGAAACACAAGGATAGGGGGCATGATATTTTATTTGATTTTTGCTTGTGATCTACATTGGTTTTTGACAAGGTCTATGATGAAAAAGATAAAGCTACATGAAAGGATATGATTCTAAGACCAAAGCAAACACCTATGTTAGACTGGATTGCTATCTTTATTGATTATTGATTATCATATCTCTAGAGATATTTCATGAGTCATTGTACTAGAAGATCAAGGAAGGCATATGATATTTTCTTTATTTTTTGTGTATTTGTAGACGCAATTGATACTCAGGTGATCATGATCTGTTATATCTTAATGCTTGTGTCAAAATGTAATATCAAAACTTAACTCATTAGTATTCATATCATCAGAATAAAGTAATTATTGGTGGTGGTTGTGCTAAATCAAACATCTTACACAAGTCATATTCATATTCTCATGGTCACTTAAGCACTAGTGATGATTTTATGTACTTGTATCCGAGAGTGATGATATTCATACTAACATGATTTCTTGAGTATCAGTGTTGGTTGTATCAAAATGGGGGTATGTAAAAGCTCAATGATGAAACAAGAAATAAATGAAGTACATGAAAATGGAAGCTGCATTTTCATTCTAGCATTGCATTGCATTCTAGGAGTTGCATGGCTTTTCTAGCCAATAACATTATGAAAGGTTGTAATAACATAGATTTAAAGAGGGAAAAGAAAACATCAAACATTCAACAAGATGTCGTTTCTCTTATGATTGAGTATCTTTAGTCATTGAAATAAAAAATAATCATGTTCATTGCATTTCATTTACTATCATGAAAATCCATACATATGTATCCATGGCATTAACCTAACATTATATCTATACATCAAAAACAGACAAAAACAAATGCATCCATACATTTGCATCCATAGCATAAAGATATCAAGTAAAGTTATCAAAGCATAATCATAATCATCTCATAAAGCATAAACTATCAGTGAAAAAGATACAATGAAATCAAAACATGAGAAAGTCATCATATATCGAATAATCTCCATGAGGTACATCATAAAAATTGAGAAAAATGGTGCTAGATCACAATAATATCAATACATCATCATCAAAAATGTAGATAATGGCTCAAATAAATTATGAATGACTGCATGTATCATCCCCTAGTTGTCCTTGTGGGGGAACATCAGATCTGCTAGGTCTGACACCCTCTAACTATGTTGATGCTCATGAAAATGGTGTAACTCTAGTAGCAGGATCTAGTACTGTTGAAAACTATGCTACCTGATAATAAGATACCCTATTATTCTGCAAGGTGGCCTCTCTTTGCACTATGTCCAAATCTCTATCCATGTCTACCAATTGAGTATGTAACACAACTATCTGGGTCGGTAGCTAGCCTCTCTCCCTGTGGAGCTGTGAAATTAGTGTTGCATCACCTATACCCTATGTTGGTATACCTGTCAGCCTAGGACTGGGTACTTGTACACCTGTGGGAACTATCTTCCCTGTGCTCGGTTATGAAAGTGGAGTATCTATCTATAATCCAATGTGAACACCTGGATGAATCCCTCTGCTAGTAGTCCTCATCACCCTCACCTATGGACGAGCCTGTGCAGATGTAGTAACATGAGTAATAGAATACATATGTCCTGAAGATGGCATTTGTGATGTGGATGGTATCTAAAAAAGAAGGAAATCCCTGAGATATCCCTAGCATTAGTGCTATGCCTGGATTTTGAACAACAATAACCACAGGAGGAACCTGTGCAGAAGATGGAACCTGTGTAGAAGGAACCTGTACTGCAAGAGCAACCTATCCTGAATATGGTTCCTGAGTAGCCACTGGCTATGTCGGACCTCTAACCCATACTCTGACCTATCTCAGATGATCACCATGACCTCTACCACCACTCTCATCACTAATGTTAGAGTGTCTATGAGAAGTATCCATGTCGGCTCCACCACCTCTTTCGTCATCACCTCCATCATCAAGCTCATCTACCATCACTGGAACTGCCTCCTCAAGAGAGGTAAACTATGGAAATGGATGTTGCATAAAGTATGCTAAATCGTCTACAATCATCCCAACATCTATAATATTAGGAGCAATCTCCCATCGAACAGGCACTAAATGTTGATGCTCAATAAATGTGGTATCATATCTCAATCTTGGGCCCTACTATGCCTCCTCATCTTGTGTCTAAGCATAAGCTTCCATACCCTCGGGCATCAACTATTCCATACCGTACTGTCACAAGAAATGTGTCACCATGAATCTCTCAATGATATACAGAGTACGTCCGATCAGGTAATGCTTAGTGCAAACAAAAGGCATCTCTCACCTATCACTCTGCTACTCCTCATAGTCTAAATATGGCCGCCAGATCATGACCATCTTATCATCAATGGCTCATCTCCAATACTCTAAATTTCCCAGGTAGGGTTGCAGCATATCTCTATCATACATTTATATGTATGGGGCATATCTCTGACAAGATCATACTACTACTGGACGTGTGATTAGGATGTGCTCCCATGCCTAGACATATAACAATATCATTCTGACAGACATAGATCTATCCTACCAATAGACCACCTCATCCAAATCATGGTATAGGTGAGCTAGGAGACAGGTACCCTAGGATAAATGTCGAGGACTCTATAATAAATCCTCCAGTAATCTTCCCCATCTGACAAAAAATCCCTATGCACTCCTCTCAAGTACAAGGAAGTCACCAATCAATCCTACTAATACACCTGGAAGTGCGAGACCTCTCTCTATCTACTCCCAAATAATGTGGCACTCTACAATCAAGGGATCCTAAAAACCCTAATAGCAGCATTTATACAAGCTCGGTTATTCAAATCATAGTATGGTATCTCTCCCATGTCACAGTAATCTTGTAAGTAGGAAGGTGAAAGGTGTTATGCACATAATGCCACCTCTCTATCAGAGATGTCAATAAACCTCAGTTCACCCTATACTTGGGCACCTCTAACAATAACCCTAGTCCATAGTGGGAAATATCTCTCTGATCCTTCGCAGATAATAATGGAATTATAGATAGAACTCAAGGGTAAGGTCCTCATGTTTGCAAGGTGCCTCTATCAACCTACAAAGGTAAAAACATGGAAAAATAAGACTTGGGGAAAATAAGGAAGTAAAAAATAGGACACACTCAATAGATAATTATTCTAACAAGTTCATGTTGGCCAAGGCATTTAGACTTTCCAAATTTTTAGACTTAAAAGCTAATTTTTCAACTCACTGCCCTAAAAATGACGTTTCATGGACTATAAATGACATTTCTCCCAGAAACGATCTTTACATAGGAAAAAATGTTCTATTCCCTAGAAATGATCATTCATCCCAGAAATGATGGTTCTTTAAAGAGAAACGACACTATACTGACCAGAAACAACAAGTTCCCGGAAATGATATTTCACAAATAGGAAATGACACTTAAATAATTGGAGGTGACACAACACCCCGGAAATGATGTTGCATTTACTGAAATTGACTTTCTAAGCTAAAACACATGAAGATTTCAAAATGGAAGCAAAAACATGCATTAATTTCAAAATTGACTGGAGGATTTTGACGACATACCACTGGAGGGTAGTGGGAAAGTCAATGGTGTCACTAGATGGTCTTGAATCGATGATTATGCACAGGGATTGACATCTTCTCTCTTTAAGATCTACAATTCTCTCAATGTGAATAGTAAAAATGAATAGTAATTTTTGAAATTTTACCCTATTTTATCTCATTTTTTGGGGTAATTAATTTCAAACTTTTAACCCACACTATTGCTCATTCATTGCACTTTTTGGCTCTAACTTTGTCCTACGGAGTCTGATTTTGGCCAAACGAGAAGCAGTTTCTTCGTGGTTCTCACCACTATCTTTTCTATTAGAATCAAAATCTCCATTCCAAGCCTATCATTCTCATCCATATGTTTTCACCTGGAAATAAATCAAATCTCATGTCCATTTTGATTCCAAGGGGGCATAATCAATCATTCTAAATCAAGTGATCATACTACAAAATATGTCCAATAACTGGGGCATTATCAAATTTTGATTTGACTCTGTAATCAATTAGGTTATCAAGTAAATCAATTTCCAAAAGCTGGGGGAATCTTCATCAAACATTATATCAAATTGATAGTACTAAATCAGCAAATTATTAAATCTTGGAACGAGTGATTTCAACGCTTCACATCAAATTTCTCACTCTTACCAAAATTCAAGTTATAAACATTAGTGGAGATGTCAATTTCAATGCACCACATCAAATTGATAGTTTCTTCATTTGAAATAGTCAAAATCTTAAACAGTGATCAGTTTCAATGCTTTGCATCAAATTGATCATTTCATTCAAATCTTTGCTAGGAATCAGTTTCATCGCATCACATCAAACTGGTTGTTTGGTCAATCTTTCTCAATCAGGTCTTGAAAGATATCAGTTTCATCGCATCACATCAAACTGAGTATCAGATCAAGATTCCAGACATCGATGTAACATTAATTAATTTCATCACTTCACATCAAATTGATTAGCTGTTATTATCCCCCAATAATCAGACAGGTTATCAATTTCATCGCACCACATCAAAATAATCTCCTAGTAATTACATTGGTCTCATCAAGCAATCAATAATCTCCAACAGCTTCAATCACTTTTTCATTCAATCAAGTTCAGAATCGATTTCTAATCGAGAATAGTTGCATCACTTCATATCAATCTATTTGATCTCTAGTCAACAGCTGATGTTCTTTGAATCAACACATTGATCGCATGTCCATTCAAAGAGGGGAAAATATAATCACCTGAAAAATGGTCTGATGAACTCAGAAGCCCTAATCTAAAATCAAGTCACCCAGGTCCTAACCAAGACTGTCAACTCAAAGCTAATCACAATTATATAATTAAAATAGATCAGTTTTAATATATAATTCATCAAATAACAATAATCCAAGATCACTCACCAAGAGGCATTAATTCTTCAATTAACCTTGCTCAATTAAATCAAATCAAAACTTAAAATATATGGCTAAGAAAATTAATTAAAAGGAATTAATTAATTCAAGATATTAATCTTCCTTCAACATGCCTCAAAAGTCAAACCTCTAACCAATGAGAGGTGATCACATGGATCAACCAAGCTTTCATCTTCGCCATCCCTCATGGATGCATCTCAACCATCAAATTCAAATTTGAATTTGAAGCCTTTTCCCTCCAAGGAAAAATCTATATAATGCAGCCTTTCTAGCTCATTTCATATATGTGGATAATGAATTTTAGCATAGAACTAATGGCAATTTTATTCTAGAAATAATCTAGTTCATTTTTATCCATCCACTAGTAAATTTTGGCCATATTTTTGACGTGATTTCATCAATTTTTTGATTCACATTGGTCAACCAAATGACGACTATTGTCATCAGAGTTTTTTCGTGAAAAGTTTCCACGTTTGGTATATTCATCGTAAAATTGACAACCTAAAGGTCAGAAAATAGGGATGTAATAGAGATGTTGTTTGCGCCTTCCACACTAATCCATTTTCATAGTTCGTCGATGTTTTGACTATGACATGACAAAAATCCTATATAAAGGATGAATCGATCGATGAAATGAGGTCAAAAGAGCGACGAAAGTTTGTCGATCAGTTCGTCATTTATATAGGATTCTTGTTGACTGTCACTGTAAAGAAAGTCGCAAAATTGACTCTACTTTTTTTTTTTTTTTAAATTGCCTTTTTAGCTCAAAGGTTTCTAGTCAACAATATAGGTTTTCCCTCGCCATTGTGATCCTAATTCTGATATTTGCAGCTTGCATTTGCATCCTAAAAGTTCTTAGTAATCATATAAAGGCTTGCTAGAAAGCATGCTACATAGGCCCAAAGAAATCTATTAAATACATTCCATGTCATTAATACAAAAACTCATATAGTAGCCCTTTTGTAGTTTCCCCTTCTAGAATTTTCCTTAAATTGTACCCTACAACACAATTTCAATAACTATGGTTAAAGAGGTGGCTTACTAAGTAGGATATTTTGTACATTGTACTTTGAAGATGAGTACTGCAATCAACAAGTAAGGAAATAAGTGTACATGTATACATACATAAACTGATTGTTAGCATGATATAATCTATCTTAAGCCTTATAAATTGATAAAGAGATATACAAACCCTAACCTAGAGATTCAGATAACAAGGGATATGAAGAAGTTCAATTATAGAATCTAAAACATAGAGTGTATACATATAAGACATTAAGTTGATTACTTATCACTGAAATAAAATGAATTAAACACTTATCAATTAATCATAGCTATATACAAGAAAGCATAATAGAGCTTGTTAAAAGGAAGACAGTAAGAAGTATAAGCAGTGGTTCATTGCATACCTAGCAACCAGATATAGTGGCATAAAGGGTGATTTATCATACAGCAAGTAGTCACATCAAATAGTGAATGACTTATGGAACAGCATATGAAGTATAAAGACATCGCTAGGACTAACAATGACAACAACACTAATCAGCCAAGGCATCAAAAATGATTAAAGGAAAATCACAAAAGTATATATGCATAGGAGATAATAATGGAAATCATTATAGATACAGCAAAGGTAGATAATACGAAGGATGACTATCGACTATGATTTTTAACACCTTCCAACATTCAGATGGGCCATAGAAAGATCATCGAATAAAGACCATTGGAAATTATACCTATGGCGATTGTAAAGATACGTGAATGAATTATTAATATTTCATAAAGTTTAATTAAAAATATATATATAATTATATGAATTGGTGGTGAGTAGTTATAGTATAAGAGTGAAGAAGTGATATATATGAAAGAGCAAAGTATTATATCAATTCTTGCGGGGCTTGGAATATTGCATCCAGTGAGCTGGAAATATCACTCATTTACAACACTTCATCATATATTCTCTTCAAGGACTTGAATTGGGTGGTGGTATCAAGGTCCGATGTTTTATCTCCATTTCAAATAAGAAGGTGAGTACTGAAAGTGCAAATAACCTGACAACAAAAATGGATAAAAGAGATGCAAGAAAGAAAATGAGCAAAAGAAGGTACAATATTAAGAAATTATAATGTTGAGCCTAAAAAAGAGAGATTATAAATATAAATGCATGATCACATGACAGTTTGGATATTGGATAGTAAAAATAACAATGAGGTTATTTTCCAAGACAATATAGATGTCACAACCTTTCTCAATGACAAAGACAAGATGAGGTAAATGGGACAGAGTTGGGGAAAAGGCACAAGTTGTCAAAGATCAATCCAAGGACCTAGAAAATAGATTTATTTACCATATTAGTCATGGCACTAATTTCAAATTCCAAATCATAAGGTTGGTTCATGAGAAAGAAGTACAATGATCACATGGGAAGGCACAAATTTGCTGGCCTAAATCAAATGCATTAAAGTCCACCTAAGACAGCTAAAAAGTAGAAACAGTGACATTGAGAAGGTATCATTGGTCTTCAAGTAGTCTTGGCAATGTGAGTGATGGCACATAGATCATTTCTAGTAGTTT
>MU226992.1:142741-164414 GCA_018584345.1 Thuja plicata
GGATCTTGTACACCTTGTGTTTGTTTGTACTCGCACTCAGTTATAAAGTTCCATGGGGGGGTTATGATGTTTTTCCTTTTGTGCTCATCCACCTTTGTCAAGTGAGTGTCCCTTCCACGACATTAGCATCATGATGTGTGTCCAGAAGACCATTTCTTCTACCTCAACACCGCCCTTTATCCTGTGCTTGTACCTTTTTCTGCACTATTGGTGCTCATGATTCTTCTTCTTGCAGTTGTTTTTGGCATTGCATTTCAGTGTTCCTGTCAAACCTCTCCATGTTCAGCATTATGGGGGGTATCTCCTGTTGGTTTTAATGCTTCCTTGGTTCGATGGAGTGATCTATGTATTCATTATTTTTTCCTATGTACTAGGCGGATGCAGTGGTTGGTACCTATGCATTTTGGTGAGATGGATCATTTACCATATGGACACTCTTCTTTCATTCCTATTTTGGAGGCGTTCTTCCATCTTCAATTGATCATCTCTTCAGGCTTTTTTTAAAGTCTTCTCTACCTGATCATGTTCTATTATAGTGGAGGTTCCAGCAGTTATTTTTTGACAGTGTTTGTAGCTTCATGCTTCAGAGGTGTTCTACATGTTCTTTCTCTATTCCTATTTTCTGGGAATTTCTCTAGTTTGGAGGCTTCTTCAGTCCTTCACTAGGATTCATCTCTTTTTGGAGTAGGCCTTTTCCCATGTGGTTTTCTCTATTTCTCCTCTTTACAGAGATTTTTGTACTTGGGTACCTCATCAAGCCTTGTTGTCGGGACCCATTTTCCTGCTTTCAGTAGCTATTTCTAGGTTTTAGCTTCTCCCTAATTTTATCTTAATAGGGGTGTTGAGTAATAAAGTGATTCCACTTATTAATTAAATCATATTGATTTAATTATTAAGTCACTTATTATCTCTCTTTTACTTAAGCTAAACTTTAGGCATTTAATAATTAATTCTTTTATTAATTATTATTATGCAACCTAGATGTTTACCCTTTAGGGTTTCCCTTTTAGGGTTTTGGTATCCTTTTATAAGGATTCCCTCTTTGTAAATTATTCAATTCGATGGTTATTAATTAATTGAGGATGTTATTGCATTAAGAGTTTTTCTCCATTGTTTTGCACAATATGTTTCATCTTCCATCAATCTGTGATTTTTGGCCTCCATAGCTTTTTTGTTTCTCTTTCTGTGACAGGTTTGCATGCAAGTGATTCTTGGGAGCTGTGGGTTGATAGTTTTCATCAACTCCAATAGCCATGTCATCTTGAATTTGTTCTAAATGTGCAGGGGGGTTTCTATGGTTTCTCGATGGCCATGAATTGGATGCTTAAATGTTTTTAAGACTTTGGATGTTCGATTGTATGAATGATTGACTAGATTGTATCCATTATCTGAAGATAAGGTAAGATAGAAACCATTTTAAATATCCTTCACTTATTGTAATGGTGCCTAAAATCAACTCTTATTGATGCTTACACTATCTCATGACAATGAAAGATATATCCCGAATGGATCAAGGTGTCAAATGTACGATGGGATTTATCAAAGATTGGTTCATTCTTCTTGTGGAATGTATCTGTTTATAACCTTGATTAGATTTACGGGTTGTATTTGTATTTTGGCTATTTGAGAGCAATGGTAGGAGGTTTTCTTTACCTAGCTCTTTCCTCCTACCGCTCTTTTGAACCAGGTCTGAAATTTGTAATTTTATATCAATATAATTTTCTAGCTATCACCTTTTACCGATCTATATAATATAATATAATATATGATATGATATTATTGAAATATATCATATTTGTCAATAATATCATATATCGTATTATAATATATATTTCATGGAAATTATCAGGTATATGATACTCATCAGGTACCCAATAGTAGTCGATATATTTACCCAAAAAAATCAAATTGATTGGCATTTTCATTCATGACTTTTTTGATAAAAATAGCATCAGAGCATCGTATATACAATAGAGATCTGGTATCAGATCAACCAACAATGAAAGTAAAAATAACAAGAGAAAGGAAATAAATAATAATCTAAGAGAGATATTATATGAGAAGATTGTTACCATGAGAAATGTAAAACTAGGAGCATACACCAAAAGAGCCAAGACAAGGAGACAAGAAGCTTTGAAAGGGGAAAATCAAAGAAAAACCCCTTGTGATATTATGAGAGAGAGACTTATTATAATAACAACTTAGAAATGAGAGAGGAGCATCTCTTAAATAGAGATGAGGAGAGAATTTATTAAGTAACTCACCAATCTATGAATATCAACATCCATAATAGGTGTGTGCAAAGTGGCAACATCCTCTTAAGGAGGATAAGCTAATTTCCTTATTAAAAGAATTACAAGAAATGACATGTCTTCCCACTTGGACTAGAGGACAAAATACATGTATGGATTCCATAGGAATATCCTAATTAAATAAATGTAGAATACCTTGGTTTATCCTAAATAAATAATACAACCAAGAAAATATTAAATATTCTAACAAACCCCCTTAATCTTTACTTGGGGAGTTTACATCAATGGGAATTAAACCCAAATTTTTATAATGATTTTGAACTAGATCTTTACAATACAATTTGATTGTCTTCAATTTGAGCTAAATCCAAGTCTTAAAGTAGTCTTCTTTAACCATAGGGCATGTTTGGATGCATGGGTACAAATTGTACATTCATATTTGATAGAGCTAAGAGAAGTGGGTTGTGCCTTTTGAATGTTCTATGATATGTCACCTGAATCAAAGAAGAGAAAGAAAAAAATATCCACAAGTAATTTCACATGATTGGGATCTACCTTAGATACAAATAATTATATCCCATGAAAATATACTTATAATTTGCATCATAAAATAATTCAAGTTTAAAGAAGTTTTATAAATTTAAAATAAGAATGGTGAGGGTTAGAGATGAATCCATAAGCTCCTACAAAAATTGTAATCGAGCTTGATGATCTATAACTGATTGAATGTTTGAAGATGATAAGTTGATGATCACCGAGCTGCAAAAGTCAATCCAAGCCATTAAATCAGTTAGTGTATTGTATTTTCATTGATGTCAACTTGATATGGTTTGATTGTTCATACACATATTGTCATAACCTTGAATATCTGAAGAGACAAATTTTATGTGGTTGGTAAAACATAAAAGGTTTGTATACACCAAGTGATAGTGAATATCGAGTAGTTTATAGTGTATACCGAGCACAGCAGTAACCAAGAAAATTTTATCAAACAAGTGTTACCGAGCATAATTGAAGTTGATGACCGAGCATAACTGGAGTTAAAGAATGATAAAAAATTTAGCTGGCAGAGCTACAGTTTAGGGATTGACTGATTGATTATTTTATTATCAACGATAAATTAAGCTAAAGCAAGGAAGGAGATTAAAAGCGTGTTTTATTCACAGTTATCAAGAGGATTTTTATGGAATAAAACTAAAGGAGAGCTTTACGGGATAAAGAAAATCATGGAAAGTGTTATGGATCAAGGAGAGATCTATGACAAAAATAAGGAGATTGAGTGGCTAATCATATTTATATAAAGAGACAAGGAATTCATTATCAATGAGAGGAATGTTGAGTATATTTTGTCTGAAGATAGAACTCTTCATGCAAATCTGATCATACAGGTTGAAGAACAGAGCCAAGGAATTCTGCAGACACTGAGCAACAGAGGACAAAGCATTCACCGAGAAAAATAAAGAAAAAAAGAAAAGGAATTCAAGTATAAATTGATTAGAGAGGGATTATTGAACTAATAATAGATCTGAATATTTGCAAATCAAAGTTGTATTTTGAACAGATCATTTACTATATTATTTTAACCATTGATTTAGAAAATCTCTTAACCGAGTGGGATTTAACAGTCCTTATTGTATTGAGATACTCAAGAGTATCAAAAGGTTTTCTTTTTTATAGCATAGTGAGTGCTAGGTCAAAACACAAACTGCTAGTTTTAAATCCTCTAACAAGGTCACACTTAACAGTGTGTATTATAACCTTTAACAGGGTTGGCTCTTCACCAAGCTCACTTCAGAAGAGTGAAAATATTTTGGGTTACAGTCCCAGGTGGTTTTTCTCATATTGGGTTTCCACGTTAAAATCTATGTGTCAAATGTGTATATGTTTCATTGCATTGATATTTTGTTTTGCACATTATTAAAACTGGATTGGTCGATTAACACTAAGTTTATTTGTTGTTACTCGCTAAAGTCCAGAAAAGATAAACAGTATATCTTACCAAGCAGTTGACATTTGTTAAGATTATTTATAGCATACATCTTGATGAAATTGGGACTGTAAGATAACTGAAGGTATTATATTTGAGAGATAAGTTTTTGGTTGGATCTTTTGGAACTATTGTTAAGGTCATTGATTCACCCCCCCCCCCCCCNTTCCCCCCCCCCCCCCCCTCTCAATTATTTTAACAATTGGTATCAAAGCTTTGGTGCTTGGAAGAAAAGTTTAAAGGGACTTAAACTAAAGATCACAAGATGGGTAAAAGGGATGTGCCTAAGTTGAACAAGGACAACTTTGCATCATGGAAAAGCACGATAAGACTTCATCTATCTGGTATTAAAAATGGTGTTACACAATGTTACGTGTCTAAAAGTGGCCTCTAAATTAGGCACAAACACAACATAGTCCTTGCTCAATCATCAAATTTGCAAAGATGAACATGAATTGTCCACTTCACAAATTTGGTTGAATCGACCTTTTGCCTCCTATTTAGTTGGGGTGTCAAATTTACTCTCAGAATGAGAGCCAACAACCATGACCATTGCTAAAATGGAAGATTTTAAAGCATAATCAAAACTGAAATTGAAACTACTCTATATGAGAAATGTCATTACAATTAAAGAATGAAAGTGCATATTTATTCTAGAGAGCTTGAAAAGATGATAGAACTAAGCTATTTAGATATGTAAGCAAACTTTATTAAAATGCAACAAGCCATTACTCTAAATGAAACTAAGCTAATTATGCAATAAAGCTTGAAAAGTGAGAAAATCAAGACAAAAATTAACTATAGTTTAGATGTTGTCCAATTGATCCTCTCAAATGAAGAAAATGAGGTCCATAATATAAAACAACCTGAGAAGAGGATGAAGAGTTTCTTGGAAAGAAACGGCTAACTATTCATCTCCATGGAGGAAGGTGAGACAATTTTGAAGGAATTATTCAATTAAAAGAATGAATTATTGCCACATGAGTGGCTTTTCATATGGAATTATGGGATTCCTTTTGAGGATAACTCACTCAAATAAGCAAATAATTCTTTTAATTCCTTTTGATGTGTATTTAGCTAAAGGGGATGGAATTTATTTAATTTAAAAGCACTTAGGAATTTAGAATTAAATTAATTAATCATAGGTATTTTTAGCTAATAAACCTTGCTAATTCAGGAATTAAATATAGTGTGAGATTTATGCAAATTTAGGTTTTCTGCATTTGAGACCAAGTCAATTAAAGTCAATTAGGAAGGAGAATTTGCCTAGTACAATAGGACTTCGACAATGAGAAAATGCACAAAAATTGATTAGAATTGTAAGGTGCCAATTTTGGGGTGTTACATTTTACCCCTCTTTGAATTCACGTGCAAGCAGCGCATTAATTCAAAGAATAGTCTGATGTGATAGATGAAGATTTTGGGAGTCTAGGTTAGGTTGCCAAGACACCGACCAGATCGAGAAGCAAAACTTTCTTCAGAATGAAGCATGATTCTCCAAAGTCTAAGTTAGATTGCGAAGACAACGGTCCAAATACCAATTGAGAAAAAATTGAAATTGAGGTTAGATTGCCCCAATATCCACTGATAGCTAATGAAGATTTAGAACTATCTCGAGAATCAGGGTTAGATTGTCCCAATACGAAGGTTAGCCCTCTGAGATCTAGGTTAGGTTTCCTAGATAATGGTCTAAAGAGCTTTTGAGAGCTGTCTTCAGAACGAAGCGCGACTTTTAGGAATTAGGGTTAGATTACCCCAATACCCAATGAGATTTCAAGAATCATCTCCAGAATGAAGCTTGATCCTTGAGGATCTGAGTTAGATTGCTCAAATACCTAAAAAAAATAGATTAAAAGATGACAAGATGCGAGACATCAAGATGCCCCTAGAGATTTAAGATCATGGAATATCCAATTTTGACCATAAGGTACGAAAAACTGAATATGCCCCAAGTGATGAGATGCCCCTAGTGATGGGGACTTTGATTTAGATCAGGCTGATTCAAGAATAATGCAAAAAGATTCAATGATGCAATCATCCTGCCCCCTCAGGAGCGAAATGGAAAGATGACACGTCATAAAGATGATTGAGAGTGAGAAATCGCAGATCAAGAGAAGACAGAATTGATTTAGAGCGATCGGAAGGTCCTGTTGACTGGGTTTGACCATAGTTGACCAAGTTTGACCAAAATTGACTAGAGTTGACTTGGATGAAAAGATTGCAAAAGGTGAGAAAATGATGACGAGAGATGATTCTGACAGGAAAGTGACATCATAAATACGACCGCACAAGCGTCCGATTGCGACAGTCCCAAAATTTTAAAATGTGATTTCGAGCTACTTAGGAGTGTCAAATTTTGATTTTGATCCCAAAAATGGATTTAGAATGGTCCATTTAGCCAAGGGTGAAATTTTCGCATAAAATGGAGCACTTTTAAAAATTAGGTCAAAAGCTATATAAGGCCCGGAGGAGTCATTTTCAAATCATTATTCACTTTTGACTTTAGAGATGGTGAAGGCTCCAGCTTATATTGATAGCATCCCTATGTGTACACACTGATTTGAGTGCTCCCGATGACACAATCGGCCACCGAAGTATGATGCACCTATAAGTAATCGAAAAACCATCCTGCATTTCAAATTTTATTAATTTTTTAGGTCATTTTAACACGTTTTTAAAGCTTTTTAAGTCTGTTACGTCCAATCTCGTGTGAGGGAACAGTTTCCTCACACCAGCCTAGGTCACCATTTGTGTGAGAAATTAGATTCCTCACGCGGGTTAGAGCTTCCTCACGCGGGTCCCTTCCTTGTGCTCACGCGAAGTGCGCATCGATGTCACATGAGATTTCATCATATGTGATGGAATCTCGCGCGAAAAGAGATCATGTCTCACGTGCGGCAGAAAGCTCACACAGGAAAAGAGTTTCCTCACATGGGAATCCTTCTCAGTCTGAAAAGTTGTCATTTTTTATGTCGCAAAGTCAGCCAGTTACAATGCCTCAAAACTGTGTTTAGGATAGATACATAGCTGCATTTGTTGTCATTGCTTTGAAAAATCATCATGTTGAGGTACTGATCCAATTTCGTCACTTGCTTTGCAGGTTGACTTCCTTGATATTGTGTTCTTGTCGCACCATCCTATCATGGGTGAGCTACTACAGAGACTGTTGGATGTTGATGGTGCCCATCTCGATGGGCTAGGATTGTCATATCTTCGTGATGCACCCGATATTCAGGTAAATCACGATCTATTGTGTGCACTGGTCGAGCGTTTCCATTCAGAGATGAACACATTCCATTTTCCATAGGGGGAGATGACAGTCACTCCCGAGGACATCTACATGATCCTGAGAGTACCATTCCATGGGGCTCATGTAGAGTATGATACCCAACCAAGAGCAGGTACACTGGCACTAAGAGCAGTCTTTCGGGATGATCTAGTGACGGTTCGATCCATCTCTTGGGAGGATTTGATGAGCAGGTACGGAGTAGATCACCCACTGGTGGTTTTCTTGGTGTTTTTCTTGAGTTGTCACCTGGTTCCAGATCAAGGCCAGCACAGATTAGAGTGCGGTTATGGAGGCATGTTGCAGAGGATGTTAGCCACACTGGCAGTGAGATTCAGATGGGGCGAGTGTATGCTTGCTCAGATGTATCATGAGATGTACAAGATTGTGTATCTGGGTGCACGGACTATGGCAGCAGGAGTCATCATTTTATAGATCTGGGCCTGGGAGCACCTTACCATATGTCGGTCGATATTCCATGATACTTGGCAGCCCTTAGAGCCATATATATATAGATATGTAGGTCCTATGACCCAGCCGACAGTGGGTAAGACAGAGCAGTGGCGAGCCTAGATAGACGATATGGCAGTAGTTATATGGCGGCCATGGATAGCCACTGAGGTGTGGGATGATGCACGGCATGAGCTACCATATATGTTCTACTTGCATCCTTTAACCAGGCGTACTATCATCATTATTGAGCACTTCTTATTGACATGAGTATTACGACAGTTTGGGAGACCCTAGGATGTTTCTCTGGAGTATTGTACTTATGCCCAATTCGTCGATGAGATGAAGAAGGGCTGGAAAAGATAGCTAGACAGGGGCTAGAGCATGATAGATGCTCGGGTACCACTAGCCAGGTGGGATTACATGGCAGGGGTGACAAATGCAGGGATGACACCTACATACAGGGATCACATCTTAGCCCATCCGTTCCCTAGATTTATAGATCCTGTGGGCATGGTCCCACATGTAGAGCAGGTGGTACAGACACCACCATAGCAGCAGGTGCAGCAGCCACCACTACAACAGGCACAGCAGCCACCACCCCAGCAGGTACCACCCCAGTAGAGGACTTGGCAGATTCATATCCCCACTAGACCTATGGGGTCAGATGTAGGTGCAGGGAGCAGTGGTACGTAGGACAGATCTACTAAGCAGGGTGAGGATACCATTATGGTCGATACTTTTATGGCCGATCCATAGGCAGGCGGACAGATAGCCCAGTTAAAGGAGGCTCTCTAGAGGGTCCAAGAGAGGGTGAGACAGGTACAGAGGGAGCGGGATGACTTTTGCACATAGGTGATTGTCTAGGAGACCCAAGTGGCCGAGCGAGATCGAGAGATTTGAGGGTTACAGGAGGCACTAGCTAGATCTCAGATAGAGGTGAGATATGAGGCTGCTCAGTCGGCCTATTACTATGTCACATACACTATTGTAGTTCTAGAGGCAGTGGACTAGGTTCTGCCATTTTTAGAGTATGCTGGGGCACGAGCCGCTCCACAGGGACCACCTCCACAAGGACCACCTCCTCAGCAGCTGGGCATGCCACCTCCTCCACCTCCGCCAGGTGGTTAGATGAGACACTTGATATACATATTGTACCACCATTTTGATATACTGTACTCGAGTAGCACCATTGTACATTTGATCGATTTGATATATATATATGAGCTCAATTTTGGCATCATTGTACTTGTTTATATATTGATTTAGATTTGCATGTCTTGTGAGATGTTTCCTATATGATTAGATGTATGGATTAGAAATGTATGCCATGGATGAATATGCAAATGTTAATGCACATGTTTTATTTGATGAATGTAATGCAGTGATAGATGTTAGATAGATAAATGCTATGTATGATTTGATTTATGCTTATAATGGATGCACATGTTTATGGATGTGTAAATGAAAATGAATGTATGAAAATGCCATGGTACTAATCATCTCATGCAGGATATTTGCAATATATGATTGGTACTAACCAAAAGAATATGAAGAAAGATCGAAAGTGAGTACCGGACACTTGTGCAGTCGAGAGGAATCCAGGACAAAAGATGAGGACCTTTGAAGAATGAGAAGACCATGAAAAGAGCACCAAAACTTCCGTGATGCAAGCCTAAAATGAAAATGCAAGCCTAAGCTAAATACAACCCTAGGACTTGGTTGTTGGACTCATCATGTAATTATCATCATCGAGTACTTTTGGAACATCGTAGTCAATACAATCCTTACTAGGGCCAAGGCAACCATAAGAATATGAATATGATTTTCATTAGATAAAATGTAGGAAACGAATGTAAGCGTCAGGGCACAAAAGCCAAGATGACCTAAACATTATTTCCAGTTTGATATAGTAAGAGTACACAAGTAAAAAAACAAGCAATAATAGTCAAGGAGATAGTTCCAACCTCCCCTTGGCATACAAATAAACAAGATAGAGGGATGTGATGCTTTTCCACCTTAATGTAGAAGCTCTTATCACATACACCCTGTTTATTTAATGTTGTCAGATCATTGAAACCACACCCACAAGTAGTAGACAAAGAAAATATCAATGAAATTCATGAGAACAGATAGCATACAAAGAAAGATTCAATCATAGCTCAGCATGTTTCAAAGTTTACGCATGTGTGTAGGTTTGGGGTGTTGAAAAATACCATTGTGCTTGTGAGTGCGATGTGTTTGGTTCCTATCGAGAGATGTTTACATTGCGATATCCAATGTGTGTTGAAAAACACAAATGTGTCAAAAGAGGGTGTTGAAAAACACTATTTGATTGGGGTGTTGAGAAACACCAGTTTGTGTCAGTAGATAGTTGTCCTTTAGAACTGACAAGATTACTGACTCGAGTGTAAACCGAAGATGTGATCAAAGTGGGGAACCATGCCCCCAAGTAACAAACAGATTGAAGTTGAATATGCAGATAGCGAGTCAAGGTGAGAAATATCAATAGTACAGTGACAGTAGGTAGACGCAGTGAGAACCACTCGTGACTGATGCGAGAGAGATTCTCAAGCATAAAGATCGATGCGAGATTCTAGGCATCAGCAGGCAGACTCAATGAGAACCACTGGTGACTGATGCAAAGAAGAGAGAGACTCCAAAAGATAGGGCAATGCCCCCTAGACCAGGAAGATGCCCCCGAGTGTGACCAATTTAAATCCATGTGAAGTCAAGAAAAATCTAGAAGATGACTAAGAGCGAATGCAAGAGAGAGCAAACTAAAGCAGGAAAGAAAACTAAAGTAGGAAAGCAGGAGCAAATTGCAATAAAGCCAAGGGATGCCGCGATAGATACAGCATTGCGGAACAAGAGGTGCCTGTTTACCAGGTTTTCACCATCTTGGCAGAAATTTTATTTTTTCTACCATGACGCCTGTTTACCAGGTTTTCATCAATGGCACATTTTTCTCTTTTTCTCTTTTTTTTTGTATTTTCATTTTTTGATTTTTTTTGTGTATTTTTTATTTTTTCAATTTTTTTGGTATTATCAAGGCGCCTGTTTACCAGGTTTTCACCAGGATAATAGATACATCAAAGTGCCTATTTTCCAGGTTTTTACTAAGATGATCATTTTTTTCAGGACATTTTGTAATTTTTAGGATTTTTTCAGAATAAAGTATGTACATGAGTATTCAAAAGACATCTCAACTGTATAACTTCTTCAGATAAAGAGCATTGATAGGCTCTTTAAGTTGTTCTCCCTCTGTGGTGGAGAGATGATAAGCGCCAGACCCAAATACTGCAGTGATAATATACGGACCAAGTCAGTTTGGCTCAAATTTTCCTTTCTGGACCCGCTGTTGTTGATTCTTGGGGTTCTCTCTCAGGATGAGATCACCCATTTAAAAGTCTCTTGGTCTGACCTTCTTGTTATAGCTCTTAGATATTCTTTTCTAATATGCTCGGAGATGATCGAACGCCGCCTTCTGACGTTCATCTAGTATTTCAAGCTCTTGTAGCTGAGATATTCTGATATCGTCATCAGTAATGAGGCCCTTCAAAGAGACTCACAAGGTAGGAATCTCAACCTCAATAGGAAGCACTGCATCTGCACCATAAACTAGAGCAAAGGGCGTGGCCCCTATTGGTGTCTGTATACTGGTGCGGTAAGCCCATAAAGCTAGATTAATCTGGAGATGCCAGTCTTGTCCAGATTTGTGTACTCTATAGTGTAAGATCTTGAGAATAGTTTTATTTGAAGCTTCCGCCTGTCCATTACCCTAGGGATAATAGATAGAAGATCAGTGCTGAATAATCTTGAACTTAGTGCATAAATCTGTCAGATCTTTATTCTTGAATTTCCCCCCATTGTTAGTGATTATTGATGAGGGTACACCATATCTGCAGATGATGTAATTCAGTATAAACATGGCTACAGACTTGCCATCGGCTACACTGAGAGGTACTACCTCAAC
The DNA here is from genome assembly GCA_018584345.1 of Thuja plicata. Classification (NCBI taxonomy): domain Eukaryota; kingdom Viridiplantae; phylum Streptophyta; class Pinopsida; order Cupressales; family Cupressaceae; genus Thuja; species Thuja plicata. Next base: position 154,693 of record MU226992.1, read on the forward strand.
CCACTTGGTAAAATAGTCTGTAGTAGTAATGATGTATTTATGTCCCCTTGAAGAGGACGGATATATCTAACCCACTAATTCAAAGTCCCATTGCTAAAATGGCCAAAAGCTGACAAAAGGAATGAGCTCCTTGGCAGGAGCATGGATCAGATTTCCATGAAGTTGGCATTGTTTGCAAGATTTAGCAAATTGTGTAGCTTATTTTTCCATATCCGGCCAATAGTAACCAGCTCTAATAAGTTTACAAGCCATTGTTAGACCATTTGAGTGGGATCCACATATACCTTCATGCACCTCTACTAAAGCACGCTTGGACTCATCGGGTTCTAAACACCTAAGGAGGGTACCATCTAGATCTTGTCTATATAAGTTGTTAGTTATGATGACAAACTGTGAATCACTATGGATTAAGTGATGTTTTTCATTTTGAGTGTACGTGTCAGGAATGATTTGGTCATGAAGGTAGGAGTAGATATGGTGGTAGCAGGATGAATCATGTCCAATGATTGAATAGATCATCCGGGAGTCAGGGGAATCATAGGCAGGGTAGCATAATGTTTCCACTAGGAATTCATGTCTGAAGTCATTTTCTGGCATTTGTAACATGGAAGCTAGAGTAGCCATGGCATCAGCTGCTTTATTATCTGCCCTCAAAATTTGCTGGAAAGTAACATGTGCAAAGTATTTCTTAAGATCATCAACCATTATTTTATAGGGCACCAATTTTTCATCTTTCATTTGGTAGATATCATTCACTTGATTGATAACCAACTGTGAATCTCCAAAGACTTTTAGCTCATCAACACGCCATTCAATAGCGATCTTTAATCTGTTAACCAAAGCTTCATACTCAGTAGTGTTATTTGTGCAAGGGAACATCATTTTGTATGCCTTTGGTAATGAATACTGCTGAGGTGTAATGAACAAAATTCCAGCACCTAACCCCTGCTGGGTGAATGATCCATCAAAGAACATGGTCCATGTTTGATGTGTGAGAAGCATGATGGACTCATCTGGGAACTCGATCCTTAATGGTTGATAGTCTGTGATAGGTGCCTCAACCAACTAATTTGTGATCATTTTCCCTTTGATAGCATTTCTCTCAACATATTCAATATCAAATTCACTGAGAAGCATGACCCATTTAGCTAGTCTACCTGTGAGCGTAGCTTTACTGAGCAAGTTTTTTAACGGATCATTTTTTGCAATAAGCCTTGTAGTGTGAGCAAGCATATAATGTCACAAATTCTGGGAAGTGAACACCACTGCCAAACAAGCTTTCTCAATGACAGAGTAATTCATTTCATAGGAGACCAATGTTCTACTGATGTAATAGATTGCTCTTTCTTTATTATTTTGATCTTCTTGGGCCAATAGAGCACCCAAAGATGTTTTTGTAGCTGAGATGTATAATATTAATGGCTTCCCATGAATAGGAGGCATTAATATAGGCAGATTAGCCAGATATTGTTTGATCTATTGAAAACCTTGTTCACATTCTTTATTCCATTCATAGGTCACACCTTTATGCAGAGTCTTAGTAAATGGTTGTGACTTGTCAGCTAGCTATGAGATGAAACACCGGATAGATTGAAGCCAACCTTGAAGACCTCTAATTTTTCTGATATTGTGAGGTGGAGACATTTCCATGATAGCTTGCACCTTCGCAGGATCCACCTCGATTCCTTTTGTGGAGATGATATAACCAAGCAATTTTCTTGTAGTTACTCCAAATGCACATGTCTTAGGATTGAGACGTAGTCTGAATTTTTCCATATGATCTAGTATAGGACCTAGATCAGTAAGATGTGCTTCCCTGTCCATACTTTTAGCAAGGGTGTCATCAACATAATCCTCCATTGTCTTGTGCATCATATCATGAAATATGGTAGTGACTACTCTCTGATACGTAGCTCCATCATTTTTTAGACCAAAAGGCATAACATTCTAGTAGAAAGTGCCCCACACACAAGTAAAAGCTGTCTTTTCTTGATCCTCTGGCGCAATTTTGATTAGGCTATAACCAGAGAAACCGTCCATTAGGGAGTACATTTCATACCCTACTGTCATATCCACAATCATATCAATGTTGGGTAGTGGAAAATCATCTTTTGCACATGCCTTATTTAAGTCCCTAAAGTCTGTGCAGACTCTGATAGATTTGTCATGCTTCGACACTAGAACTATGTTGGAGATCCATTATGCATAATCAATGGCTCTGATGAACCCAGCTTTTAGAAGTTTCTCCAACTCTGCCTTGACAAGTAAAGCTACATGTGGATGCATCTTTCTAATTTTTTGCTTGACTAGTTTTACACTTGGAGCTATTGATAAGTGATGCATGATAAGATCAGGATCTACACTACGCATGTTAGAGTATGTCCATGCAAAATTTATCTTTTTCTCCTTGAAGAAATCTGTGAATTCCTTGAGTTCTTCTGCAGATAATGACTTAGCCACATGAATAATGTGTGGATGTTCTTCTGTGCCCAGATTTACCGGCTGAGTTGGCTCAATTAGCACCGATGATCATTCCTAGAAATGACTCGAAAGCGCATCAAGTATCTCATCCTTAGGCACCTCAGAGAGGTTTTCACCTTTGGATACGTCTTTTATTTTTACTTTTTTTGGCTCTGACACTGCCACAATGTGGTTTTCACCATCAAAGCACCTATTTTTCTTCTTTTGATTTTTATGACTAAGATACTTGATATCAGCCTCGGTCATGTTGACACTTTCTTCACTAGTGGAGGACGTTACAGGTTCAATAGTGTGAAGGTAGCAGGCTAGACCATAGTCGTTCTGGAATGTAAGGACTTCATTAGATGAAGAAGGGGAATTCCAGTCTATTAGCTCAGGATGTTGGAGTGAGAGAGAAATGACGGGTTCAAGTGCATTCATGGTATAGTCATCGAAAGCACTGACTAGTAAGCTGAGACCTAGAGCAATCTCATCCAAAGGTGCGCTTGAATCCTTTTGACTCCTAGCGACCGAAGTAGAAGACACGTCAACATTTATGGACTCAGGCTCATTAGACCTTTCACTAGACCCCTCACTTATGTCGAGAAGCTTTTCATAGGACCCTTCTGACAAACTGTCGAACTCATAGTAATGAGAATCTGTGTCCCAAATCTGACTGGGATGTTTGCACCATGAAGGCTTGGGAGTTCTTGCAACACCAACCTATTCATGTGCCAACTGCTTTTGAAATTCTAGTGGTATGTACCACTCACCTTGGAAATCAGGGTCTTGTAACACTTTCCATTGTTCATAGGTTAATGCATCAAATGGAGTGGTTTTATCAGAATCACTATTGGTCTCGGCTGTACTGACACGCGGTACAAAATTATCTAGCTCAGCAAAGAATACTGCCAATTCTGGAGGAATGGGATAAGGAAAGTAATCCTTGTCAGAGCTATCCTCTATAGTGTCAGTTGTAGCTATGCCTTCAGGTTCTGGTGGAGGATCTAGTTTTGGTACAAACTTGTTAATCCCTAGATGGAATGGGATCTTCTTGAAGCCTAAACCAGTTGTGTCTTTTGTCTTTTGACCCATAGCTTTAATAGGTTCAACTAACCCATTACAATTCACTCCTATTGGACCACTCCCTTTGTATCCAAAGTGTTTCATAATTTTAAGACCTTCAGTGTTGGGATTTAGTTCACAAGTTGGGGTAGTCTGTTCAGATATGTTCTTTCCTTTGCAAATCCAAGACTTAATAGCTCTTTCCTCATCTTCATATTCTAATGGTGTTGAATCCCATACAAAGGCACCATTATAAACGATCTCAGGAGGAGTAGAAGATCTGTTTTTCTCAAAAGGTCTCCCATAAGAATGAGGAGATGGAGGTAGAGCTGCTAATGATAGCACAGGTTCTATTTGATACCCCCCCATGCCTATGTCTTTGATTTTCAAGGTCTGTTCCATGTCTCTAAGCTTGGCATCACATAATTTTGTGTATTCTCTATTAGTCAGAGCAAGACTATCAGCTAACTGTGTGAGTGCATTACAAGAAGAGCCCATACTAGAAAGAATTATCACCTATGCGCCTTGGAAAGGAAAATTAATGCAGTGATGATATGTAGAGGGAACCGCTTGCATTTCATGGATCCATGGTCTTCCTAGTAGGATGTTATAAGTAAGAGAAAGGTCCAGCACCTGACATGTGATATCTCTTTCAACTGGTCCAACCTGAATGGGTAGCACAACTAAACCTTTAGACTTTCTTTCTTCTTCATCATAGGCCTTGATAGTAATTCTCTTGTAGGAATCTATGCGATCTTCATCATAACCTAGCTGAGTGAGAAAGTGAGTAGAGCAAATATTGAGGTCAGCACCATTATCAATAAGGATGCGGCAGACTAGTTGTTTTCCAATCATGACCTCTATATGAAAAGAGCGTTATGCGAGTGACTAATTGAGTGATCATCTTCTTCTGATCATATACAAATAGTGCAGTGAAGTCAAATGACCCACCATGGATTGAAACTGATCTAGATTGATGTCTTTGGGGACATTAGCTTCTGTGAGAGATTTATCCAGAATCTGCCTATGAGCAGGCAAGATCTTCAACAACTCAAAGATAGTTATTTGAGCATTGGTTCTTTGCAGCTGGTCAAGAATGCTATAACTAGTAGTAGGAGGCATAGGGACCACTTTCATGGTCTTGTTGGCAGGGCCAACAATAGTTTTATCCACGGGTTGTTTCAGTGTAGATGTAGCAGTAGGAGGGTCGGAACCCTTGATAGTGATTTTAGAGCGGGATCTAGTAGTGACGTTTGCGCAATCCTAAGATGTTTCAGATTCAGACGAGCGAGACCCAAGGCCTCTCAAGAAAAATGAGGTCTTAGGCTTAGGAGCATCCCCACTCCCCTTGATAGTAACCACATCACAATACTCAACTCCCACAGGTTTGATCATGTTGATGACATTGTCATAAGTGGCATGTGCGTAGTTAACCTTGGCATTGTTGTTCTTAGCATTGGACGACTCACCTTTCTCATGATGAGCAAAGGGGTCTTTAAATGCCTAGTGATTTGAATTCTTATTATGATTCTCCACAATAATAACCTCATTGTCAATCAAATCTTGAACCTTATGGTGCAATTCAAGACAAGTAGCATTCTTATGACCCTTGTTTTGGTGATAGTCATAGTATGCATTTTCGTTCCACCAATGGGGTCATGGTTGTGGATCATATGTATGCTTTTCCAAAGGAGTGAGAATATGATTTTGCACCAAAGTCTTGAAAACTACATCAAGCGGTTCTCCCAGGGAGTTAAATTCACGCTTGGGTTGAGGGGCCCAAGGTTTGTTGCTAGAAAATCTAGAAGGCGGTTGAGTATTTGTTGCAGCCTTATCAGCAGTTTTGGTTGCTTGTATACTAGAAGTAAGATTGAAGACCAGTTTTGAAGGAACTGGGGACACATTATCAACCACTCCATCATTCACAACGTCCCTATTCTTGTTGACAAACTTCCCTTTATCTTTGTTGGAAGAGGAGGAACCTTGTTTTTTGTCTTTATACAAAGTCAATTCACCTTTCTTAACCATAAATGCCTCTATCCTCAGCTTTCTTTATCATGCTATCAAAATTAAGGGGACCTTGAAGTTGTACTTGATACCCAAAATCAGGAGTGAGATTGTCCAAGAAGATATCGAGTTTCTCAGATTCAGGTATTTTGCGAAGATACTTAGTGAAAAGTTGTCTCCATCTCTGGAGAAATGTCAGGAATGGCTCCCCTTGCCTTTGCTTGAGATTGCAAAGGTCCCTGATGTTGACGAGATGCAATATGTTGTGAGAACAGTGTTGTACAAAGAGATTGGCAATCTCATCAAAAGTCTTGATGTCGGTGGGTAGTCGAGAAAACCACACCATGGCAGGTCCACCCAAACTTCGGGGAAAGAGACGCATCAAATAGGTTTGATCATGAATAAACTCCATAGATAGGGCCCCAAATTCTCTCAAATGGTCCTAAGGATCGGTGGTACCCAAGTATTTATCATATTTAGGGAGTTCTACACCTTGGGGAAAAGGTGGCATATGAAGACTCTTATCAAAAGGAAAAGGACAGATGCTCTCCATCGTGAATTGTTGTGTGGATTTGTCCTTATCCTTCATAATTTGTCTAATTTTATTTTTCATATCTTGAATCACCTTATGCAATTTGGTAGTCTCACTCCCTTCTTTTTTAGACACAAGTGTTTCCACTTGGAAGTTTGGGGGTAGCTTAACTCCTTGTTTGGCCAAATCTAGAAAATATTTCTCTTTATCTTGTGCAAGGAGAATTTCCATCATCTTGATGAGAGCCTTATTATATTTTTCAGCATCTATGTCATTTTGAGTTATCGGCTCATCATCATTACCGAGGATCTCATAAATGCTTTGACCCTGATCATGATTCTGGTCATGTGGGGGAGGGCAATGGTGATGTTGCTCACCTTATTGACCTTGATCATTTTGACATTGGTCATGAACATCGTTGTATTGACCTTGCATGTAATCGAAAGGAGTTCCCATGTTGTTGATGTGAGACTGTGTTGTGTGCGCAAATTCAGTATGAGTGGGTCTATTGAGCCGCGCGGTCGTGGTCAATGTAACTTTTTGTGAGTCAAAGGGGTTGATAGGATCGAAAGAATTGATATGTTCAAAAGGATCACTAAGGAAGCGAGGTTCGTCAATAGGGTCAACCCAAACAGGTGATTTTCTGAATCTTTGTTGATCTGAAAGAAATGAATTATGTTGATCTTGAAACAAAGGATTAGAGCACAGTTGGAACACTGGTTTCTGATTTGGAATAGGATCTGTACTAAGTGTAGAAGAGGAACTTGAGGATCCCTCTTGACTATCAGGTTGAATGACAGGTTTGGAATGAGCTTTTCCTTGATTATGAGGTTTATCCTTACTTGTTCCAGAACCAAGAATGGGGAATATATTACCGCTTCTAGTCGTAACAAGCATAGACGAAGATGAAACAAGAGAGAACTTAGGATCCAACTCAGAACTCTATCTCTAGAGATAACAAAAGGGAGATAGAGGCTAGAACAGCCAAGATGTGAAATGCACCCGGCACGAGTCATCAAGAGTATGGCTAGAATAGTTGAGATGTGACTATCACGTCGCAAGGTACAAAAACACAAAAAAGATAGGACAGAGACAAAGAGACAAGATGAGTTTGAGTAAGAATCGGTCAGTTCGCAGCTCAAAACAACCAGTTTTAGACTGCAGAAACAATGAAACAGGTAATCAGACCTTAGGCAAAAGTCAGATCAAACGAAAAAATCATCAGTCAGCGGGAAAAAGCTTGCTATTTTAGGACACCAGGGTACAGATTCACACGAGAAAGTGTTGTTTTGTGCAAGGAAGTGCTCATCTACGTGTGAGAAAATGCAAGCTCATGTGAGGAAGTGCTTAGTTTCTAAAATCTCGCGTCAGAAAACTCCAGGTTTCGATAAATAGACTCATTTTTTTAGGAAAAAACCAAATTTTGAGATACAGTCAGGAATTTTCTATGATAGAATTTCCAGATTCAGGGTAGTTTTATGATTGTATAGATCAGCAATCTTAGTTTGAAGGTGACAAGCACTCGTTAACAAGCACGAAGTTTCAATCAAGCAATTGTGACACAAGCAATAGTCGTAAATAGTTCTACCAAGGACAAAGCAACTTGGCAGAATCATGGGAGTCTTTGTTTGATCATGATTGGATAGTTTAAGACTTGAAACAAACACTTAGTTATCCCTACAAAAAAAATGGTGGAGAAGACAAAATTTGTGCCCCGTTGTCTTATGTGTATGCGTGCACCTCACACAGTAGTGTCACCCTCAAGAGGGCACCCGTGTTTTTGGGGTTTCCAAGGACTAAGTATATATGTTCGAAGGTTACCCTTAAAGTAGGGACCAGCATCATATACCACTTCAAGCATCCAGATGCATACCTATGTCGAGAATCTAGGGGAGAGATTCTTCCCCCTCCCTATGCATAGATTATGTCTTCTTTCGGAGGTGATCCGGGTAGGCATCTAACTAAGAGATTTTTTAGTGGGTTTCCATTCATAATAACCTTCGGTGCCTTTGATACAAAGTTGGGGCCTCACAGCCACACCAACACTTGAAATTCATACACCCTTGCAAGCAAGGTTGGGAGCGGCACCACTCAGTACAACAAACAAGGCTTTCTCAAGATGATAGTCAGAATCATGAGAAAGAAGTTACCATGGCTTTGGAGTCTTTGGAATCAACAAAGCAGACTTTATTATAGTGAGGTGGAATCACCGGCGATAGGTGTGTACTCACTTGGGTCATTCCCGGAGGTTCAACTTCCGGCAGGCCCTCTAAAGGCGACACAAACTTGGCTTGGATTCAAGGGTCTGATTTTCTGATTCTCTCAAAGAGAGAAGAGCATACTTCTCTACCTCTTCCCCTTACCCAAACACACAAGACATATTCATCACTGAGCTAGCTTCACTCCAACAAATCCATAAGCCTTTGGGTTTCTTATTCTCTCAAAGAGAGAAGAGAATAATCCCCTAACAAGTAGATGTGTTAAAGGTCCACTACCTTGCTCTGCTTCCCCAGGTATCTGTCATTCTAGCAACATCTAGGTCTCGGTTGCATCCATGGGCATCACTTCCATGTAATGAAGAGTCTATTCCCCTACTTTTCTATCAAGACCCTTAAGAATTTTTAACAAAGCCCTATTTAAACTGTGAATGAAAAATAGTAAACAAGCACAACATTTTTAATATGTCTTTGACAACTGTCCTACAAGCAAACCGTTAGCAAGTTTTCATGATCTTTGACAAGTGACCTGCAGACCACTGCTATGTTGTAGCAGAAATCAGAAACATGAAATAAACAACAGAAAGTAAATGTTAGAAATGATAACAGTAAATTGCGGAATCTAAAAATTTAATGACTGTCTGTAAAACTGCACTTGAGAAAGTGCAGGGACCTGCGCGAGAGAGTTTTTCCTCAGGCGAGAGAATGCTACTAGGAGAAAAACTTCATGTGGCTCGATCTAAAATTTCACACAAGACTCTATATCAGTGATGTACGGACGTATGACAGAGTTCAAATTTCTGTCAGAAAATTTTGAGAGTGAGGTCAGAAATCATTTTTTCTGCCCCACGGTGGGCGCCAAAATGTTACGTGTCTGAAAGTGACCTCTAAATCAGGCACAAACACAACATATTCCTTGCTCAATCATCAAATTTACAAAGATGAACATGAATTGTCCACTTCACAAATTTGATTGAATCGATCTGTTGCCTCCTATTTAGTTGGGGTGTCAAATTTACTCTCAGAATGAGAGCCAACAACCATGACCATTGCTAAAATGGAGGATTTTAAAGCATAATCAAAACTAAAATTGAAACTACTCTATATGATAAATGCCATTACAATTAAAGAATGAAAGTGCATATTTATTATAGAGATCTTGAAAAGATAATAGAACTAAGCTATTTAGATATGTAAGAAAACTATATTAAAATGCAACAAGCCATTACTCTAAATGAAACTAAGCTAATTATGCAATAAAGCTTGAAAAGTGAGAAAATGAAGAAAAAAATTAACTATAGTTTAGATGCTCTCCAATTGATCCTCTCAAATGAAGAAAATGAGGTCCATAATATAGAACAACCTGAGAAGAGGATGAAGAGTTTCTTGAAAAGAAACGGCTGACTCTTCATCTCCATGGAGGAAGGTGAGACAATTTTGAA
>MU226992.1:164591-176168 GCA_018584345.1 Thuja plicata
AATAAACCTTGATAATTCAGGAATTAAATATAGTGTGAGATTTATGCAAATTCAGGTTTTCTGCATTTGAGACCAAGTCAATTAAAGTCAATTAGGAAGGAGAATTTTCCTAGTACAATAGGACTTCAAAAATGAGAAAATGCACCAAAATTGATTAGAATTGTAAGGTGCCAATTTTGGGGCGTTACACACAACACTTGGATACTGAATATGTTGCACCTACTGGACCTCTGACTATTGATCAATTGAGAGAGAAACATGAACACAATTCTATGATGATAGAACTTTTTTCTTCACTAACCGATGCTAAATTTAAAGATGTGAAATCATGCACCTCTACAAAGAAAATGTGGGACAAACTCAAACTAGTACATAGAGGAGATACCAATGTGCTGAGAGCTAAAGTCCAAAGCCTAAGAGGAAAGTTTATTGACCTGAGAATGAAAGAAGGAGAGAACATCATTCAATCTAGTGATAGAATCAAATAAGTTGTTAATGTTATCCATGGAGTAGGAGTACTTGATGAAGAAATAGTTGTAAGAAAAATTATGAGAACCTTACTGCATTTTTATGCTATTAGGTTATCTAAAATTCAAGAAATGAGAGCAGTAGCTAGTAACAATGTTACTCTTGATAGATTGATTGGTAGACTTATTTCATTTGAGATGAACAACTATGACAATAGTGTCTTACCTACTATTGAGTCTACATTCAAGTCTTCTCTCAAAATAATCAAATCTAGTAACAAACACACTATGAGAAATGATAGTGATGAGAAAGAACTTCATGAACTTGAAGCACTAATGGTTAGGAGATTACATAGAGGTAAAGGAAGATATAAAGGTAAATTTCCATTGGTCTATTTTAATTGAAAAGAAATTGGACATTTTTCTACTAGATGCCCTAACAAGAGAAAGGATGAAAGATATAATGAAAGATATTATGAAAATAAATATGACAGAAGTGATGACTGAGACTACAGAAGCAACCGAGACTTTGACAAAAGAGACAACCGAGATTACAAGGACAAAGGCAAGAAGGTTTGTTACCCGATTGAGAACAAAGCTAAAAATTCTGATACTGATTCTGATGAAGATATTAAGGTAGTATTTGTTTCTATGAAGGATGATTCAGATGAAGAAGAAACGTATGTTGAAACAACACTCATATCTAAAGTTAGCAAAAATGATGTCTGGATTATTAATAGTGGTTGTACTCATCACATGACTAGAGATAAAGAAAAGTTTGAAGCTTTTGATATTATAATGGTGGATCAGTTAGGATGGGTAATAACTCACCTTGCCCAGTTGAAGGAAAAGGTACCATCATGTTGAATAATCTGATCAAATGTGAAAATGCATATTGGGTGAAAGGACTTAACTATAATTTGTTGAGTGTTTTACAGCTGAACAATAGAGGACACCGAGTTGCATTTGAGAACAAAAAGGCAATGATCTATAATAGAACAGGAAATTTGATTGATACTGGTGAACAAACAAAAGGTAATCTGTTATATCTTGATAATATTGAGACCACTTTTTTATTGGCTAGAAATGAAGACGTTTGGTTGTGGCATAAAAGGTTATGTCATGTGAATTTTGACAACATGGTTAAGATAAGTAAGAAAATAAAATTGAGAGGCTTACAGAGTATTTCAAATCTTGACCATGTTATGTGCAATAATTGTCAAATAGGAAAAATGATTAAGTCTAGTTTCAAGAGAAAAACCTACTCATCTAATGTTATTCTGGAGTTAGTCCATACTGACTTATGTGGACCAATGAGAACAAAGAGCTATTATGGTGATAGATACTTTATTCTATTTGTTGATGACTATTCTAGGATGATGACTGTCATGTTCTTAAAAGATAAATCTGAAGCATTTAAGATATTCAAATGGTATAAAGATAAAGTTGAAAAACAAAGTGGAAAAGAACTGAAATGTTTAAGATCAGATAGAGGAGGATAATTTACTTCTGATGAATTCACTAAATTTTGTAGTGAGCATGGGATTACAAGACAGGTTTATGCGCCGAGAACACCATAGCAAAATGGGATTGCTGAAAGGAGGAATAGATCAATTTTTATTGTGCCAGAACACTGATGATTGAAAAAGGCATCACACAAACATTCTAGAGAGAAGCTGTAAGTATTGTTGTCTATACACTGAACCAAGTTTGATTGAAGAAAGACACAAATAAGATACCTTATAAGCTATGGTATGGATACACACCAAATGTGAGTGACTTTAGAATTTTTGGAAGTCAATGTTTTATACTGAAAGATGATAGAAATGGAAAACTTGACTCTAAAAGTGATGAAGGAATATTTCTAGGATATTCTACTAAAAGAAAATCTTATAAATGTCTGAACAAATATTCTAACAAAATCATTGAGAGTGCAAATGTTAAAGTGGATGAATTTTCTCAGAAAAATGATGAGGAAAGCAGAAAGGAACCTGAAGATTACAATACATTTGTCTACATTGAGAACCTGACACCTTGCCTGAACGATAGAACAATGCAACCGAGCAACAGGCTGAACACACCGTGAATCAGGAAAATGCTCACAATGTTGAACTGAGTGATAAAGATCAAAATGAAGAACAAAGATCTAAACTTGTACTTGCTAAATATGTCAGAAGACACCATCCATAGGACCATATCATTGGGGACAATAGAGAAAGAATGAGAACAAGAAGTAATTCACTTAACAATAGATGTTTGATTTGTGATTTTGAGCCTAAATTTGTTAATGTTGCACTCGAGAATCAAGAATGGGTTAGTGAAATGAATGAAGAGATTGAATAAATTGATAAAAATAAAACATGGAGATTATTACCTAGACCGAGTGACAAAAATTTCGTTGGCACCAAATGGATTTTCAGAAACAAACTTAATGAGAATGGAGAAGTCACAAGGAACAAAGCAAGACTGATATGAAAAGGGTATGTGCAAGAAGAAGGTATTCACTATGGAGAACCTTTGCACCTGTTTCTAGACTAGGAGTAAGAATTATACTTTCTTATGTTTCTTTTAAAGGATTCAAAGTATACCAAATGGATGTTAAATCTGCATTTCTAAATGGAATACTAGAAGAGGAGGTATACATTGAACAACCTAAATGGTTTGTTGATCCTAAAAAGAGGAACATGGTTTGTAAACTACACAAAGCCTTGTATGGATTGAAATAAGCACCGAGAGCATAGTATGAAAGAATTCACTCTTATCCCATTAGCATTGGATTAGTTAGAACAAGTAACAACAATAATCTATATTTGAAAGGAGATACTGATGATAAGATTTTGATTGCTGAGATATTTGTTGATGATGTCATATTTGGAGGTAATGATATGCAATGCAAGTCATTTGCTGATGAAATAAGAAAAGAATTTGAAATGTCAATATTTGGAGAGATCAATTTTTTTCTTGGTCTACAGATTCTACAACAAGATGAAGGCATCTACATCACACAATCAAAATACATCAAAGAATTTCTAAAGATATTCAAGATGGAGGACTCCAAACCAGTTGGAACACCTATGGAAACTAGATGCAAAATCACAAAGGGAGACAAGACAATCGAGGTAAATTAAACCTTATACAGATCTATGATTGGTAAACTAATGTATGTTTTACACACTAGACCTGATATAGCACATGCAGTTGGTATAGTTGCAAGATTCTCTGCTAACCCTAAGGAATCACACATGACTATTATTAAAAGAATTTTTAGATATCTAAAGAATACCAAAGACTATGGTTTGTGGTACAATAAAGAAGGCAAATTTGAGCTACAAGTTTATACTGATGCTAATTGGGCTGGAAACATAGATGATAGAAAGAGAACTACAGGAGGAGAATTCTTTATGGGTGACAGACTTGTCACATGGATAAGTAAAAAGCAAGGATGCATATCTCAATCAACTGCAAAAGCAGAATATGTAGCTGCTGCTGCGAATTTCTCTAACATTGCATAGATCAAGCAATTGTTGAAAGGTATGAATGAGGAAATTCTTGACCCAGTAATTATCTATTGTGATAATACAAGTGTTTATAGTAATTATCTATTGTGATAATACAAGTGTTATAAACATTTCAAAGAACCCTTTGATGCATGCTAAGACAAAGCACATATTATTAAGTATCATTACTTGAGGGAACAAGTACAAGAGAAATAGGTAATACTGGAATATGTAAAATCCAAAGAAAAACTAGCAGATATATTCACAAAACCATTTCCAAAAGATACATTTGAATACCTGAGGAATAGACTAGGGGTTCGTCCCTTGTCTACTGGTCACTAAACTGACTAGGAGGTTGCATCAGCCTACACATTATCAGAAGATTAATCATGTTGATGCAAGATGAGATATGGACTACAATGAAATATCATTACACTAAAAGTACTTATCTGAACCACACACCAGAGATATTGTTGGCTACTACAGAGCTATATATTTTTTTGGGCATTGATGTCAAAGGGAGAGAAAGATTCAATGAAATATCCATCAAGGAGAAGATATTCTACAAGAAAGGGAGAGACAAAATTAGAAGACAAAATTGCTACACCTATCCATTGAAGGGAATGAAGAAAGGGAGAGCACACAACAGAATCAAATCTACAGGGAGATTTGTATGGTAAAAAAAAATTGTAGTGATTAAACATATTAGATCAAAGCTAGAATATCTTACCGAGATTCAGATATTTGAATTGGTTATAAAACAATAAGTTTGGTATGTTATGGCCTATTTTATATTTCATATTTTATATTGTGTTTCCATCAATGCAAAAGGGAGAGATTGATGAACTATAATTGATTGAATGTTTGAATATGATAAGTTGATGATCACTGAGCTGCAAAAGTGAATGCAAGACATTAAATCAGTTAATGTATTGAATTGTCATTGATGTCAACTTGATATAGTTTGATTTTTCATACACATATTGTCATAACCTTGAAGATCTGAAGAAACAAAGTTTATGTGGTCGGTAAAACATAAAAGGTATGTATACATCGAGTGACAGTGAACACTGAGCAGTTCACAGTGTATACCGAGCACAGTAGTAACTGAGCAAGTGTTATCGAGCATAACTGAAGTTTATGAACAAGCATAACTGGAGTTAAAGAATGACAAAATTTCTAGTTGCCATAGCTACAATTTAGGGATCGACCGATTGATTGTTTTATCATCAATGATTAGTTAAGCTAAAGCTAGGAAGGAGATTAAAAGTGTGTTTTATTCACAGTTATCAAGGGGATATTTATGGAATAAAACTAAAGGAGAGCTTTATGGGATAAAGCAAATCATGGCATTTTTTACAGATCAAGGAGAGATCTACGACAAGAACAAGGAGATTGAGCGGGTAATCATGTCTATATAAAGAGACAAGGAATTCATTATCAATGAGAGGAATGTTGAGTATATTTTGTGTGAAGATAGAAATCTTCATACATATCTGATCATACAGGTTGAAGAACAGAGCCAAGGAATTATGCACACACTGAGCAACAGAGGACAGAGCATTCACCGAGAAAAATAAAGAAAGAAAGCAAAGGAGCTTAAGTATATATTGATCAGAGAGGTACTATTGAACTAAAAAAAGATCTGAATATTTGCAAATCAAAGTTGTATTTTGAACAGATCATTTACTGTATTAGTTTAACCATTGATTCAGAAAATCTCTTAACTGAGTGGGATTTAACAGTTCTTATTGTATTGAGATACTCAGGAGTATCTAAAGGTTTTCTTGTTGACAGCATAGTGAGTGTTAGGTCAAAAGACAAATTGTTGGTTTTAAATCCTCTAACAAGGTCGCACTTAATAGTGTGTATTGTAGCCTTTAAAAGGGTTGGCTCTTCATTGAGCTCACTTCAGAAGAGTGAAAATATTTTGGGTTACCGATCCCAAGTGGTTTTTCTCATATTGGGTTTCCACATTAAAATCTATGTGTCAAATGTGTATATGTTTCATTGCATTGATATTTTATTTTACACATTATTGAAACTAGATTGGTCAGTTAACACTAAGTTTATTTTTTGATACTCAATAAAGTCCAAAAAAGATAAACAGTATATCTTACCGAGCAGTTTATATTTGTTAAGATTATTTATGGCATACATCTTGATGAAATTGGGACTGTAAGATAACTGAAGGTATTATATTTGAGAGATAAGTTTTTGGTTGGATCTTTTGGAACTATTGTTAAGGCCACTAATTCACCCCCCCGCTCTCAATTATTCTAACAAAGATATCAAGATATTGTTAGGGTTTGACAGATCTGGAACAATATAAGAATAAACAGTTATATATAGAAACAAAAGAAGAATGATATTGAACATAGATAACACAAAGATTTAACATGGTTCACCCAAAACTTGGGCTACGTCCACCTACACAGTCATCCAACCTTTCTTATTATCCAGCAAAATAGTGCACCAACATTACAATGCATTAAGCATCTCAGCCGCTTATAACATGCATTTTAGGGCAACCTCTAAAATCAGTCATTTTAGGGTTTTACAATGTTGGTCTTCTTTTTCCCAAAAAATAAAATCTTTTTCTTGCCACAATATCAACACCCACTACATGATCAGTCGCCATGATATCAACAATTTATTGTGATTTCCACATGAAAATATCAAATGAATCATACAAGGGATATGTATTCATGATACGTGATTCAGGCAATTAACCATATGGGTCCATGCATTTCATATTGTTGCCCTCTAAATTTTTCAACTTAATGAGGGTTTTTTTTGGAAAGTGGGTGGAATAGATTGGCGTAATCTTAATTCCCACTTTTGCGTCATTCCTTCTCACCATCCTCGAAAAGGAAAATCTTGAGAGGCAGGCCCACTAATGATCTCGCATATTCATCATAAAAAAATAAATCGAAATGGCCAAATAGGTTAAGGAGTTTGATTCACCTGAAAGGGTAAAGAGCATATCCCTACTATTTTCCACTTCCAAACACAATAAGAAGTGTTTATTTCCACCTCTTAATCTAGTGGATTTGAAGTGTGTTTGGTTTTTTGATTCACTCAAAGAGTGAAGAGCATATACCTAGCACTTCGCTTCCACAAGCATGGAGGTTCAATTTAGTGTTTATTCATTTCCAACCTTTCTTTCTATTGTCAAAATCGACATGTTTGGCATTTTGATCAACTTTAAAAGTTGAGAGCATAGGTCTAATGTATCTTTTGACAAACACTAATAGGTTACTAATTAGCTAGATTTGGAACTTTGAGAGTCATAATTTGAGCAAAATACAAAATGATTTTAGATCTCACCTTTTTTGAAGCTAGCTTAGGCTAGGTGCTTTTTTGATTGTTTTTGCCTTTTGATTTTACTCACCTAGTGGCAATTGTTTCATATCCTTTTCATCCTCTCCTCCAACAAGTTAGTCCAACACAACTCAAACAAAATGAGGAAAATCCAAACCCAAAAGGCAAAGTTCAAATTCACCTAGATTTAATGCTATTTTAAAGATTTTAAGGTGAATAGATTTAATTTAATGAAATATACTTGGATTGTAAGCCTTTACAATTTTAACATAATGATCATAAAGCTTTACATATTCATTTAAAGTTTCCAAAATATTTTCATTATGGATTCTTTTCTCACACTTTAACAACCTTTTGATCTCTCTATCATCCTTGTGATTCCAAAGTGCGGGCTTCTTCACCTTCCTATGCTTTGACATCTGCAAATTGGCAAATAATTTTCATTAACTTGTTGGCTTTTAATAATTTACAAAATAAATTCAAACGCAATAGCACGCGCTATTTTAAAAGTGACAAAGGGATGCTTTAATATTGTCTATGTGTTGCTTTAATACTGTCTACGCACGGTTTCAAAGTTGCAGAGCGCTACTTTACAGATGAAAGGCCTTAAAACATAATCAAATGCACCTAAAGATAACAAAGTAAGCGTTAGAAAACTCTTGTTATGCGTCACTTTGTTTTGCAAATGCGTCATACTTCAAATGTTACACATTGCTTTATTGTCAAAGGCGTTGAGAGAATGTTAGAAGGGAGATAGAAGAGTTTTTAAACGCGTTGCTTTGCTGTGTAAAGGCATCAAAATATATTTGTACCGCATCGCTTTGTTGTCTGATGCGTTGAGAGAATATAAGAGAGAATACATAAGATTTTTTCCACGTGCTACTTTGATGTGTAAAGGCATCAATATTTACTTCCCTACGCATCACTTTACCTACAAATTGCAAATTCTAGCAAACAAACAAACTCAAACATACCAAAATTTCATGAAATTGTTAGAATGAGGCTTAGAGCCCCAAATTGGGTTCTATTTGTGTATATGAAAATCATACCTTCATGAAATTAATATTGTTACTATCAATTCAACTTTGAAATACATCAATTTAAACTAGATGAATTGAAATGAACAATGAGCATCTCATGGCTCTCTATCTAGGAAAGATAGAAGCGTGCTCTCAGCTTAAGAATCCATTAATGAGAGTCCTAATAATGATAAATTAAAGCTAATTGATGTGATTTAACCCTATTTAGCTCAAATTGTCCTAAAATGCTTCAATATTGATCACTATTTGCAATGCAAACTCAACCAAAATGCTATGAATCTCAAGCTCAAATGCCTATAGTGATGATGCTTTGCTAATGAATGTGTGTTATATCTTTTTCTCTCAAAATGGCCTCTATTTAAAGGATTTCCCAAGGGTAAGGGGTAGATTTGATTTAACCTTGATTATGGTTAGGTTGAGTTGATTGTCTCAAAGGTTGGGATAATTTAAATGATGCTTTCAAATAAGGAGACAAAATGAGTGGCCAAGATGCAATTGAAGATGTGTGATGGAGAATTACTTTGTCCTTGATCCATGCGAGCTCATTCCTTAATTCTCATTGGTTGAATTGCTTTTATCCCATGTGATGGATGAGAAACATTAGGAATTAACTAAATGGTTTAATTTAATTGTTATAGCCATGTGCACGCTTAAAGGGGTTGGAATTAATTTATTTTGACTATACAAATAATTGATTAAAATCAATTGTATAATTAATTTCATCTTTTGATTTAATTAATTTAAGGCTTTGATTATTCAATTAATTTTTGATTTTTCGTTGATGACATGTAACTAATTGAATGTTTGATAATGTTAAGTTGAAGATAATGCAAGGCATTAAATCAGTTAATGGTTTTTATTGTCATTGATGTCAACTTGGTATCATCTGTATGGTCATATACATAATGTCAAAGACTTCATAGGATCAATGGAACAAAGGTTATGCTCTCAGCAATGCATAAAACTCAAGTATTCACTAAGTGATAGACAACATCGGCGGAGTGCACACCATCAGTAAAGGCAAAGAACAAAATTCATAGTGATACCCGATGAGAAAAAGACAGTGTTGCCCGATGAAGCAAAATCATGAGTTGCCCGATGAGAAAAATCCAATGATACCCGACAGACAGGGATCCTGAAAGTTACTGGAGTCACACTGACGGAACTGGCAGTTATCACCGACGACTAACTGCAGAGTTGACCAACAGAACAGACAGTTCAAAAAATGACAAAATATCTAGCTGGCAGAGCTTAAGGATAGACTTAATTGGTTGTTTTATATGTTTTATTCGACCAGAGTTAAGTAATTGATTTAAAGAAGATTTGTACAGTTGGCAAGAAGATAACTACGAGATAAATCAGGATTTAAAGCTTTAAATCAGATTGGCTGGATTGTTTTTCATGCAAAGAATCAAGAATTAAGGAATATCATGTCTATATAAGAGACAAGCATAATTCATTTCCGTAATCACATACACGGGAAGGGGAGTGACTAGAAAGAGGATGCTGAAGAGAAACTGATGAAGAAGAACTTCATACAGCCCTGATCAATCAAGCTGAAGGAGAGCTAAAGAATTCTGCAGACACTGACGAACAGTGAAGTACAGCATCACAGAGAAGAAAGTGTGGAGCACAAAGAATTGAATTGATACATTGATCATAGAGGTAATGTACTTAAATAGATATGAAAATCTACAATTCAAGTTGCATTAGAAACAGGTCATTGTGTTTCAGTTTAACCATTGAAGCATCAAGTCTAAACAGAGCAGGACTTAATAGTCTTCTATAATTGAGGTATATCCTAACAGATTGCCAAAAAATATTTATCATGAAGATAGAATTGAGTGCCTGATACCGACACACAATCTAAGAAGGAGGCTGATGCAGTTAGGTAGCACCAGATATGCTAGATACCTATTGTGCCCATAGAGGTTGATCATATTGGTAGCATATACATGTCAGATATCAAGTGAAAGACTCATATTAAAATCATCTAACAAGGTCACACCTAACAGTGTATTTGTAACCTTTAATAGGGTTGGCTCCTAACAGGGCTCACTTCAGAAGAGTGAAAATTTGGGGTACCGGTCCCAGTGGTTTTTCCCTTAACAGGGTTTCCACGTTAAAATCCATGAGTTATGTGTGTATGGTTTATTACTTTACTATTTTACATTTCACATATGCATTTCTGGATTGATTGGTATACTTTTCATATTTACTAAGTATCGGTAAATAGTTTTGTTGCTTATCGGTTATCAAGGAGAATAAGGACAGACAAGGAAAACCCACAGACAGTTAAATCATTATTAGTATTTCATGGCATGCATCTTGTAGGGACTTAATAATTTGAGATTTATTTGATGGGTGGTTAGTGATTAAAGGATAAATTTTTGAGGCCACTGATTCACCCCCCCCCCCCCCCTCTCAGTTATTACTAACAATTGGTATCAGAGCTTGTGTGCTTAGAAGGAAGGTTTCAAGACCTGAGTAAAGATCACAAGATGAACAGACGAGATGTGCCCAAGTTGAACAAAGACAACTTTGCTTCATGGCAAAGCAGAATAAGACTCCACTTATCAGGTATTGGTAATGATGTTACTCAATACATAGATACTGAATATGTGTTTCCCACGGGACCATTAACAGTAGATCAATTGAGAGTGAAGCATGAGCACAACTGCATGGTCATAGAGCTTTCTTCCTCTCTCTCCGATGCTGAATTTGAAGATGTAAAAGATTACACAACTGCAAAGAAAATGTGGGACAAACTGAAGCTTGTACATGGCGGTGATGCAAATGTTCTGAGAGTCAAGGCAGAAAGCCTTAGAGGAAAATTTGATGATCTCAGAATGAAAGATGGAGAAAACATCACACAGTACAACACAAGAATAAAAGAAGTAGTCAATGCTATACGAGATGTTGGAGGTACACTTGAAGAGGAGACAGTGGTAAGTAAAATCTTAAGAACCTTATTGCCTGTATATGCTATTAAAGTTTCTACTATTCAAGAAATGAGAGCAGTTGCAAACAATATAGTTACTTTTGATAGTTTGATTGGTAGACTGATTTCATTTGAGATGAATAACTTGGATAATAGTGTCTTACCAAACTTAGAGTCTGCTTTTAAGTCTTCTATGAGAATAAGCAAATCCAGTCAGAGACACACATCTAGAAGAGATAGTGAAAGTGAAAGTGAAGAAGAAGATCTAGATGAAATAGAAGCACTCATGGCAAGGAGAATGCAAAGAG
>MU226992.1:181676-197939 GCA_018584345.1 Thuja plicata
AGGTCACTGATTCCCCCCCCCCCCCCCTCCTCCTCAGTTATTACTAAAATTCTCTTGATTGCTCACTTGGCTATTTTACTTGATTTTTCCTGACCAAATTTAGGTGTCTACACTTACGATGGCTCCAACTATCATGCTTGATGTTGTTCCTCTTGTGTGCTTCCCACCTTCCCTAAATAGTACTGACCGAGATGGAGGAGCAGGTGATATGCTTGACTAGCTCATCTTGTATGGTGGACTCCTTTTGTCTATTTTCCTGTCATCTTGTGCTCCCCCGTGATGTGTGGCTTGTTATATATTTTGTTTAGATTTATTTAAATGACCCTTGTTGCTCCATTGGCGCAAGGTGATAAAGGAATCAATTTTTTGGGGCATTCCTCTATTTGTATCTCATTTCTTCTATATGTTGTATACATGTTATGTGGTGTATGTACTATTGTTCGTAAAAGTGCCTTTGTGTTGTCTAATTGGGGATGACGCAAAATGATAGCTACCATTATTTTTGGTCTCCATAATGTCGTCCCAACAATGCTCTTTTTGTATCTCTTGTGACATTCTTCCATTGTGTTTGTAGTTTTGCTACCTTTGGGGAATGATGACATTTCATTTTGATATAATTCTTGATATGCATGACCTATCATATGATCATACTAACCCCGAAGTTAGTAGATCCATTTTGTTCTCTCTCTATCATGTGTTTCATTTCCCTTGGTTTGTCCTTGTTTGGGAGCATCTCTTAGTGGAAACGTCTCTTGTGGGTGCATGTATGCTCTGTTAAAGTCATTTCTCCTGTTAAGGTATTTGCAATCGCTTTAATGTGGGACATACACTCTGCTCCTTGTTTCACATTTGTACACACACACATAACGATTCAATGCAATCTCTTATGCACATGACTAAGGAGACAATTATTTCCTTGCGTTCATCTTTTGCATTATCATGCCCTTGTGCATTATTCAACGGATCCTTTGATTAATCCTCCCTTTTTAGAACCCTTTGGAGACAATGTCTTCCTTAGGACTGATCTCCTTTTTTGGATCCTTTAATGGAGATAGTTTTTTCCTTAAGGAATGATCCACCTTGTTTTGATTCATTGACTAGCATAACACATCTCGCTAGACTATCAATGTCATCTTTTGCAATAACGCTTTGTCTTTACATGATCCATAGTAAGGCAATACCTTACTAGGCTAGTAGCTCTCTCTCTCTCTCTCTCTCTCTACTTGGTTTTGGATTTGATGAGGACTTAAAACACTTGGGAGCTTGTTATTTCCTTGTCTCCTTGACCTTGATAAGATTATGCTTATGCATTGACCTACTTTACCGTGAGAATGAGTCTGTCTCATGCTCCCACTTAAGAGGGGGCTAAATGTAATGTCCTAAAAGGTTAGCACCCATAATTAGATGCTCTATTAGGCCCTATTTTGGTGCTTCCAATATTTAATGTATGTTATTCTTGATCATGGCAACCTGATTATTCTTTTCCTGCATCTACCTCGTCATCCTTACACCCGGTTACAATTTCATCGCATTCTCCTAGGAACATAACATTTGAAACATTATGTTCTACAATAAATTGGCCCAAATTTGAACTAGAGCCCTGTGTCAATTTTTTGGTGGGAAATTAGGTCTTGTGGTCAGCTTGGCTCAATTTTGAATTGTGAAATGTTTGAGAGGTATATAAACACCATGTCTCTCTTCATCTTGGTAACCATGATCAATTAAAAACAATCAAGAACTCAAGAAAATAAGGTGAATTCAATATTTGAAGGCAAGCATCCAAGATCTAGCATTTCTTCAATTCAAGCATTCAAGGCAATTTGAAGGCAATCTTCTCCATTGTAGAAAGCTTCTCTCCCATGATGGCCAAGTAGAGGATTTCTCAACCAAGCAAGAACATTATTTACCTATCCACACGCATTCTTCTTTAATAGCAAGTGATTATCAAGCATAACAACATTGAAGATCTAGGAGTGGTGTTCATAGATCCATGCATTTGTAAGGGCATCATTGATTCCTTTTCTACATTCCAACGTCAACAACTTCAATTCAAGCAACATTCAAGTATCTTCATGAATAAGAGTGATTACTATATCCGTTTATGAAGATATATTCATTTACAAGGGTAGATCAAACATTTACATACATTCCTTTATGCAATTTTAATTCATTTTCAAGGTTAATTCCTAAACGTGGGTTCAACTGAGGCAAACCCCTTTATCCAACCTTTTCCCCATTTTTCTATGTGCACGAATAGGTGGCATGGTTGTTGGAGCTTTTGCAAACAAATCAAGATCTAACGCAACAACCCTAAAATTTTCAGCCAAAAACATTTGGAACATAGCGAAAATCATTATGTTCCCACAACAAAATATTGTTTTGTTCCCTATATTTTCAATTCAAATTTATATCACAAGTCAGTTATGTTGTTTGGATACTATTTCACGACATTTCTAGTTTCTGACAAATGTTTATCAGTCTGTAATTTCCTAATTTGTCTATTTTGTCTATTTATCCTTCTACATTGTATGTATTGTCATATTCATTTTCCCTCTCCCCAATTTTTCATAATTTACATATATAGCAAAGAATCATTGTCACATTCAGTGCTTATGACCTATATGGGCCTATTGGGACATCTTCCTTTCGAATGTGCATGTTTGAAAAGGAGTAATCAACCCCTTTGCATTGATTCTCTTTTCACACCATACATGTGTGTGTGTGTAAGATCCAATCATTTGTGAAGGTTGTCGTGGCGAATATGTGGTGTCTCTCTAAGTATTAAGTGTGTGAAATTAGTTAGATTAAGTAATTGTACAAAATAGGGTTGCAACATCAACATATCATAGATGCTTCTTTCATAAGAGTTGAGTTCATTTTTTTCTTATTCAATATACATGTATCCTGCTAAATCATTTTATCTTTCTTAGCAAGTCCTTTTCCAGGAGATACATATTTCATACAATGATACATGTTTCATACAGTGTTAGTTAACTTTCATTGTGGTTTTCTCTCATTGGGTTTTCCATGTAAAAACTTGGAGTCCTTATTTTGAATATTGTGGTGCATGCTTTCCATTCAAATTCTTTACTTAGTTAATATGGTTTGATGTTTAATATGAAAACGGAATAATTTAAGTTTTAGTATATGCTAATTCACACCCCCACCTAAGCATTCTGATGTTTTCAAAAAAAGGTCATAGGAAACAACAAGATTTAAACTACTGAGTCAAATGATTAAACCGCATCATCATAACCATCCATGAAACTACATGAATCACAAGCATGCCTCGGTGCTCCAAGAAGAAACCTACAACAACATCCAAGATATCCACCATACCAGGATAATCAATCCACGACATTCTCCAACTTGCACCTATGGAAGATAAGGAACAAGTCGTGGTGTAGATGCACTAATCGAAAGACACATGCTTCAGATCCCAGTGATAAAAAAAGGCTACAAGATATTGTCACAACTCCAGTCTTCTCACGAGATATAGAGAATCCTCAACCAACTTTGAAACATGTAACCAATACACAATTCCAAAACCATGAATCCTCCAAAAAACAAGATCAAACACCACTTAGAACAACAACCAAAAATCATTGCTCACATCCAATGGATAAACTAGCACAATTGAAAATAGAACCCACAACAAACAATAATTCATCCAATCATCCATACCTCTAAGGTATAAGAAACATCAAGAAACTCATGCCACAGCATACCCAACCCATAAATTACAATCACAAGCTCAATGTACCAACCCTATTTCTAAAGAACATACACATCCAGGAACTCCCAATGCATGGGTGATGAAAATCTAAAAACATCAAGGCATACCAAGTGTATCAATAGCATCACATAGATAATGTAACTATGCAGTACCAAGGAACATCCACAAATATATGTAAATCTTGCAAACAAGCCTAATAAAAGAAATATCTCTCTCAAAATGTCTCCCCAGTTCTCCTATGTTTTTCATATCCAACAAAGGAAAGAGAGAAAGGAAACCACCATGTCATCACCCAAATAAAAAGTGACAACACGTGACCACAAACTATTGATCACCATAGATCTTCACAAAAACCTCGCATCCAATGTCATTTGAATCGAAACATCCAAGAGGATAAATAAGATTAAAGAGAGAAAAGCACAAGCCATGAACATGTAGCATATCCTTCTACATACACCTCTAAATGAAAATTGTGTCAAGTATGATCTTCACAAAACCCCAAGGGAAAAGCCTTAACAACACCATATACATTCTATCTCAAAAGATCAAACACAACATATATAACATGTAACCAGCATGGATGGAAGTCACTCGAACCATGGAAGATCAAACTAAAATCCATTTCCTATTTTAGAAAATCATCCAAATAACCCATCTCCTATGATCCTCATTGATGAAAGCCAATACCCAAAGAGATAAACATGTCCATCTCTCAAAATGAACCCTCCAGAATCATCAAACCATAACTCAAGATCTATGTACATGAGAATATAAAGCTATAATATAATACATCTAAAAAACACAATAGGCTAAAGCTTCAGATGATTATTTTCCGAGTAGACCAAGAGTCAGGAATAAAATGATCCTCCAAGATATCCAAGTCATCATGGCTCATCTAAGATAAATCTCCTCATAGGTCCATCATGAACTCCCATCCACATACAAGTAAAAGCTCCTTAGACTTTTCTATTAAAACCTCAATAGAGTAATTATCTCAATGAATGCTTCAACTCAGTCTCCAAGTTTGTATGAGCACCTCAAACAAGTCATGCTAAGTTCTAAATGAAGTAATGCACTCTCATGAAACTCTCAAGCACATGACCAATGCACTCAATACAAAGACGACTCACTAGACCACTATCAGAGATCCAACTATACAAACATGAACCCAGCATGACATCGTGATCTAACCATCCCCTACTAGGAGATCACATACTTCAAGTGAACATATCAAGGTCTCAAGAGAAATGTATCATGTCAAACCCTAATACACAACCAATAGTAAACCATGACATAATCTAAACTAACATAACCTGTCAAGGATTACCAAACATAATATAAAACCAACATCACATGTCAAGGATTACCAACACCTCAACCAAAGACTTATTAAGTCATCCATGTCTCCAAGATGCTAAACATCTCCAAAAAGTGGACATGGAATTTAGTGAAAGAACCCTTTTGTAGAAATTGGAACTATGAATTCTTCCAAAACATTTAAAACACTAAAGAAGAGCATCCATCAACAAGTGATGAATCCTCGGTCATTATTAAAGCTCCTATTGAGTCGTGATACTGAGCTCTCCAAGAATCATGACAAACCAAATCCTAATTTGAAAATCATTCAGATCCATACACATGCAACTGTAACATTGATAACACCAAGTGGAACCAAGGTCTCCAACTCAAGGAAATGAACCATCATTATCAAGAAACTCAAACAATATGTCTATCCAAGTTATCCATGATATCATAATAAAAATCCCACATGTCTCCATAACTAACTATCTAGGTACTTATTCACCATCCATCCTCTCATCTCAAAGAAAACACAACAATGCACAAATGACCATAAACAATGTCAACTAACAAGTTTTTATCAACATTGAATCAAACCTAGTGGATATAAACATTCCACATCCAAGTTGGGTGGCCTACCTACACAACTACATAGCTCATAGATCGAAACATTGAAACATGCAAACTCACCATCACATAAGTAAATTGCAAATATGAGATATCAAAGAAAATAATCATGTAGCCAACATGACTCTAACACCAAATCAAGCAAAAGCTTGATTGTCCAAACATTTCCACATCGAGCACCATAGTCTGGGAAGCCAGCAAGAAAACACTAGATAAATGTCAAGTGACTAATCACATACCAACATATCCATGTGGAGAAGACCACACACCTCAAAACATGGATGAAGCATACATACAAAGTTGCAACTATCTTATCCAGCTAGAATCACCTCATAAGAACCATGATCTATAAAATAGTTCATCAGTAGATCTACAGAACTACAAGTTTTGATCAATTGTGTAAAACTTGCAGAATCACTATGTTCTTGAACACACATGAACATCCATATTTACTTATCATCTAGAGGACCCACAAGTCTTAGAAGACCAAAGATGGTTAAACTAGAACAATGGGTTAACATAGATGAGCACCACCAAAGATTTTGAATGGAAAATCTATAAAAGCCTCAAATCTAATAAACATGAATCATAGTCATGCAAGTAAAACCATCCATAAGGAAGAAGTTGCTCAAGAACATTAGGCCCATTTTTAGGCCAACTACACAACCATCATCATGTGCATGCATACGAGGGAGAGGTTGTCCCAAAACATTCAAAATCATTCAATGATCAACTTCATAGCCTACATGCATTTGTGGTTAATAGAATAGTGTCTTCAATTATTAGGAACTAGAATAAGCACCCAACATAAGAGTATCACGTGGTACTTAAGACAAACAAAGTTTATCCATATTACCAGGGAACCTCAAACATACATCCTATATGAAAACTTTGTTGCACATAGCCACAAAGTGTAACAACATCATCATGCATCAAGGTTATTTTGTTGTCAAATAAGAGCTTTAGTTCAATATCATAACGATGTGATCAACTCCAAAAGACTTTTCCTTCTCCATCTTCACTAATATTCAAAATGTCTATTGTCTCTTGAAAACTAGAACAAATACAAGTCTTCCACTCATTTTAGGATTAATCATCAGTTGGTTGCTTCAGAACAAATTTCCTTAAGCTTGTCAAGCTAAGAAACCTTAACAGAAGAAATAACTAGAACCTTAAACACCATGAATACTCACATGCAAGCATATGCAAACAACACGCAAGTGAACCCAACTCACATTCATGCACATGCAAGCAACATGCAAATCACTGAACTGAGATTTGGAACCAATTGAAGGGAAATGAGGAAATCCTGAAAAGTCATCTAATATCAGTATGCACATCTAGTATCATATGTTTCTTATAAAAAGTTACATGTCAATACAAGCACAAACTACTATGCCTTAAAAATCAGAAACAAACATAGTTGATTTCCCACAACTAAATCATTAAAGGAAAGAAGTTACAATTTACAAATCGTAAAAGATCAACCAAGTTTTAGCAGCATTAGAAAATATACATTCCAAAGCATCAAAATTATAAAACATTAATAAACAAGACAAAAAACTAAACATAGGTCATGGGAAAAATCATTTCAGGTAAAAAAATGTCTACTCCAAAACACAGAACCAATGTACTATTCAACAACAAGATTAAATACATTTTCAAGCTCCAAGCCTTTACATGAAGATTTACGTCTTGTTCCATTTATGGAAAAAAATGGGCAACATAACCTATGTGTGAATTACTCCTCTATTAGCTCCTCCAGCAAATACTTGTATTTATAGAGCTTACAATGCAATAGATGTTAAGTTTCCAAAAAAACCACACCTAAGCATGAAGATGTTGAACACACTCTAGATGTTGAGAGGGGGGTGAATCAACATAAACAAAAATCATACTTAATTAAACATTTGACTTCAATATTCACCACATGAAACATTAAGCAAGTAATAAACAGAACCAACAACACATGAACACCAAAATTTTATACATGGAAAACCAAAACTAGGAAAAACCACGGTGAGCACTTTCCCACAGATAATTCACTGATGTATATAGCCTGATTATAAAAGATGGTAAGAGCTCACTACTCCAAACTTGCAACCAGAGGCTTATTGTCAATACAACAATGAATACAAATAGGAGCTCACTGCTCTGGACTTGCAAACTGGGGCTCATTGTCAAAGTAGCAAGATACTGCAAAGAACTTGTAGACCCAAGACTCATTGTCCTAGAGACAAGATACATACAACTCTTTACAATAGATAAAGAGAGATTCTCCTAATAATGTAGTTGATCTGCACAACTTTGTCACACTGTCTCTATCTTTGCTTGTCTATTACATAAACTGTATTTTTCTTTTCTGAAACTATGCTTGTAGATCTTCACTGGTTTGCCCAAAATCCTTTTACTTCACTCATACATTTTGCCAAAGCACAAATTTCGCTTATATACAAGATAGATCATTGGAGATTACAACAAGGTCGGCCATGCCAAAACGATATTACAATTAAGTTACAAGTCGGCCAAGGCAACAACAAAATGCAATAATGTCCCATGCCAGAAGCATCTGGACCAAAACATAGAAAGGACCCAACTGGATAAGAGATAAATATTAAATGCATAGGTCACACATGGCACAAACCGATTTGGATAAAAGATAAAACATTAAATGTATAACCTGGACCTAAATCATGAAGCATGATACACTCTAGAAGAGAAGAGAGAGGGACCATGAACACGTTGCATATAGCCTAATGTCAAATCCACAATTACTGGAACAACTTCCACAGCCAACTCAATCGTGTAGTCACACTACCCAAAGAACCACTTAACTTGCCAACTAAATTTGGACCTCCACACTTCATGGTGAGATCCACATGTCACATCAGAAGCCATGTCAATTGCCAACATTCCACGTCAACAACCATCAAAACATATTTCAAGATCAGAATAACAACTGGTCATAACTGCAACATTTGGTAACACTATTTTCAAATCACCAAGAAACACAAAAACCAAGACTAAAACCTAAATACACTTACATAAACATCTGCACCACTTCAACTTCGATTTCTGGAGCAGAAACCTTCTGGAAAATACAATTGTAGCACTGTCATTTGCACCTATAAAATTGTTATTTGCAACTGCATAATTCTATCACTGAACCACAGACAACCGGACAGAACCAAAGACTTTCGGACCTAAGAAAGTAACTCTGAAGCACTGAATACAATCCACAAAATACATCATTGTCTTCCATTGTTCTGTAGCATTGAATACATACTTGTCTTCCACTATCCTGTAACACTGAATATATACATGTCTTCCATTGTTCTGTAATATTGAATACATATTTGTCTTTCACTGAATATATACATACCTTCCACTACTCTATAGGTTCAGTAGCACAAACATGCCCAACACACAATCTTACTTCTCTAAATATAGCAGATTTTCGGACCACAGTGTTTGAGCAAACACAAACACCTCTGGCACATAATGTTTGACATCAATGACAACAAACAACCAAACATATATTTCCAACAAATGTCACATGGAAGCTGTCAAATTTGCCACAAGCAAACGGTAACTTTCCAATTTAAACTTGTGCCAAATAGGCAATTGCCAATTATTATTGGACTTGCATATGAAACTACACTTGCAAAAATAGTAACTACATCTCCAATGGTGCCCCAAGTTTCATGTAAACTCAACACAAAATAGAAACTTCATTTTTGCGTAACTCCTGCATAAATAGCAACTTACAAAATTTGACTCTTCAAAGTGGGTGCCAACTTCCTAAACAATAGGACCTTGTCATAGTCAACAATATCAAGTTACATCACCACAGCAGGGCTTTGTGATTTTTTTACAAACTCCTCTCCAAATGATTGCCCAAGTGACAAGTGGCACTTTATTGAGCTCTCTTCACATAGTATATAAGAGCATCCTCTCTTACGGGTCCCACAAAGTGATATGGAAACCTATTAAGTTAGCAACTTAAGATATCATGGAATGTACATCAAATATAATATAATTAATGCTAGGATTCTCAAAGGTTGAGACACCTTAATCCCAACTAGTAGTGTTTTGATGTAATTTTTAAAAAAGGGTTATACAAAGATTTAAAACTGCAAATCATTTCCAATATTTTTTTTTATACTTCAAATATGGACCAATTGATCTTGCAAACGAGCTGCAAACAAAGATCCAAATCTTGGAGAACCCAATCTCATAAATAATTTGCTCTGCAGCTGATCTACTCGTTCTTTCCAAGATTCAATTTTAAATCTTGGATGATCAGCTCCAATTCACTCTCCCTCCTCTAGCTACCCTCTACTTAAGGTTCTAGTTGAACTTCTAGCTAGAACTATTCCTGATATAATGATAGATTTTGAATCCTAACCACCCAATCCAACCAAGGAACTACTCTTATCACTGACCTTCTAAATTTCTCTCTTTAAGTGTGGTGCAGTGTCACCTTCCGCATTAATATTATCCAAAAAAGGGAATTTCCAGTGATGATCCAAAAGAAATTATGTTGTCCAAACCAGACATGCAAACCAAAAGCACTCGAAAATGATGCTATATGCCATGTTCAGAGACAAACAAAAGGACTGCCTAGTTTTAAGTGTTGTAAACATTCCATGTGTCCAAATGTAGTGATTCGTAATCAACTATAAAATTAACAATAGGACCTGTCCATGGAGGCGGGAATCCTTCCTACAACCGTACTATAAAATAGATTGACGCATAATAACAATTTAAAGTAAATTCAAATATTTACAAACTGAAAATTTAGTTCATAGAAAGTGAACAGCAGGCATTAAACTAATCTCTTAGTGAAGTTGGATTTTCCCCTCTACTCGAGGATATCAAACTGATGGGTCACATGTTCCTGTCGATGTGTTTCAAATGAAAATTTACAGGCTTTCTTGAGAACATCATTTGAGAATTGTCAGAGATCAATATTCGATAATTTTTCATAGCAAATCACCCAACCATCCAATAGAAGAATGGCATTTATTCTGGAAGTGGCAAATTTTCCTTTTCAAAAATTTCTGTAACTCTGTCAGAACCTTCTGTGCATAATAAAGGCACATTATGACTGTAGTACATTGAATTACAAACATATTTATCAAAGTTGAACTTCAGATTTTTCCACGAGTGTTCATAACAAGAAGGCGGGTGTAGACAAACAAATGATGGTTATAGGCCTCTCGAATTTCTAGGGAATGTAATAACTGATAAATAATGGGTGGTTTTCACTCTTTCTTAAAGTAAGCTACATATACTATTGATGCAATTGCGAACAGAATTGCTACAGCATCAAATGTAAGAGCAGTTAATGCTTGATCACTCAGCTTCATGTTCTTCCCCCCAAGGCGATCTACCAAATCTGGTTTTGACTTGTAAGGAACTTTTGGTGAAAGATCAAACGCCAGCTCTTGTTTAAATCTTCCTCCTACTTTACGGCCAGAAGACTCCCGTGCAAGGCTCCAATCATAGAACTGGCGTGCTTCATCCCTGCTCAACACATCATAGGCCTCCCTAAGTCGCATAAATTTAACCGAAGCTGTTTCGAGTGGCAATGAAGTGCTATCTGGGTGATACTCCTTGGAGAGGCGCCTGTATGCTGCCTTGATCTCTTCTAGATCTGCATTTGGGGCCACTCCCAAAAACCTGCATTCAAGCTTCAGTCTAATATGATAACAAACTTCAACAAACATATAAAATATTGCTCTAGCTTTACCAATGCAATGGAAACTCATTATAACGAGTGAGCATCATCTAGTTGAATATGATGAAATCTCTTCCACAAACATAAATAGTTATCACATTTATTCAACTAACACAAACATCCCTCTTCTATAACAAATGGAAAACATGTATCCAATGCAACTTCAATGGGAGACTCGTGCAGTGCAGCTTTAACAGGAGATTTGCATGCAGTGCAACTCTACCGTGAGATTTTAGCTGAGGCATGCCAACAAATAAGCCTAAAAAGGTAATTCCAGGAATCTAAACTTTCTTCAGGATACGTAAAGTTACTGGGTCAACTCTTGAAGATTTCATTTAATTTGGTCCTAGAATTGATTCCTAAATCATATTTGACTTTCTCCAAGAGAAACATAACCAACTTTCAATTCAGAGAATACAATGCCAATCAATGAGATAATGGTTTTTTTTACCGGGTTCCATTTCACAAGTAGTCCATACTTTTCACAAATAAAAACAAAAATAAAAAATTGGGTGAGGCAGAGAACAGGTTAAGACAGAGCAACTGCCATGATCATACATGGGTTCAAGCAACCAGAGCATACTCCCAGTAATAAAGCAGGGCCACCTAAACCCACCACGCTGAAACAACAGCCAATGAAACAGGACGAATCCTCTAGTCAGTTCAGTGTTGAAAATTTTGGACTTTCATCATTATGTAGCTAGGGTGAATCCTTCTGTTATTGGGTATATTTCCTGCACAGAGATTGCCTAATCTTTAGAAACCAATGAGTGCCCCATACTTGAGAATTCTCCACATCCAAACTTTGAACTCCTACAAAATAAGCCGACCAGCAATTGAAACTTGAGCCTCACTGGCTCAAGACAAAAAAAATTGAGATTACATGCTACTTCTACATAAACTTTGGCAAATAGACTTAGCTTAATAGTGCACTGAGGGTAGACGAGAATGATTACCAGTTTATCTATAATGAAACAAGAACATGAATAGAACAAAGAAAGCACGAAACATTGTGGTATCATGCATATGAAAGATTTCTAATTTCAAAACATGGCTTTTTTAATAAGTCTGTTTGAGCATACACCTCATCAAATTTCTGATAGAACGTGTAGACGCTTTGAATCTGCTTCTGCATTTTAACTTAAAATCTTCAAATCTTCAACTGCCATCATTAATCCTGTATCAGTTCTTTACTAGTAAATAAATTATTTAAATTAATTAGGCCATCTTTACTCCAAAATCTGATTAAATAAATCATATTTATGTAATTAATTTGACTACCCATTTTCTATCATTAATGCATATTTAATTAATACACTGAAGCAGATTTCTCCTTTTCATCTCATTTCAAAATAATAAAAAATTCATGTCCATTTCTCTCTCATCCACTTGCACTCGCACTAAGCCTCCACTTGTGTGCATCTCATCTCTCCATGCAAGTTAAAGCAATACTAGCCCTTCATCACTTGATTTCATCTCATCCCTCAACTTGCATTAATCTCACCCATCCACATTACTTGCCTTTAGCCCTCCTATCCAAGAGGCAATCTCAAACATTCAAGCAAAAATCTATTAAAAACTCTCCTTTTAAGAAATTTTCCATATGAGGAAGTGCTTCAATGATCATAGGTACAAGCTGCTAAATTGAGAATCTCTCTCGTAAACGTTGCAGGGAAACACATCTTCAACCCCCTAAGACGCGTCCCAAAGACCAAGACACATTTCCGACACCACAAATGCATGTAGAGATATCCTTGCTTGAAAAGAACATCCCATTGCCAATTCCTGCTATGTCCAAAAAAATTAAAAACCAAGGAAAAATTAAAGAAAAATGAATTGCAAAAAGGAAAGGTAAAGGAATAGCCAAAAGCATCACACGGGGTCATTTTGCAAAAACAAATAGCATAAATGCATCATATGAGGTCAATTTGCAAGGTTTTGAACTGATGCAAAACCACACGAGCAAACACCTGTCATTTTGCAAGGCATCTTCCAGTATCTATATTATTTAAAGATAAAACAGTCTTGTACATGTGAAACTGAAGGGTACTCCGATGTAACCTCAAAAAATACATATTTGCTTCATTTTTCTGCAAGATTCCCCAGTTTTGTTTTTAATATTTAGGTACTGAGGTCTTATTTCATTTTATACATTTCATAGTTTGTTCAAAATGTGGGCACGAGAATTGTGAAGAATTTATTGCAGAGATTCAGTTTATAAAATCTTGACTTTAAATTGAGGGTAGCAGAATAAATAAAATTATCTGCAACCAGATAAGGCTCCAGGCACAGATGGATTCACTGCCATCTTTCAAAAATGCTGGGACTTCATATCTATAGATCTGCTTCAGACATTGGAGGAATCTAGGAACTCGGCCACTATGCTTAAACAATTTAATGCCACAGATATGGCACTCATTCCTAAGGTGAAGAACCCCTCTACATTTTCAAACTTCCAAACCAATTTCATTCTGTAACACCGTGTATAAGATCTTCACCAAAGCAATTTATCTTAAGGCGAATTCCTTTCATCCCCAAAATTATATCTGAAGAATAGGGTGGTTTTGTTCCTGTTGATGTGAGTTTTTTTCCACTACAACATACAGAATCAAACACTCAACATTTCGAGATGAAACATCAATTACTCAACCCTCTCTTGAATAAGGATGCTCATATGCTAAACAATGTAGATGAATTGTGTAATCAAATGAGACAACCTCAAGGTTCCTTCTTAATCGTGGACTTTCATTCAAATTTATGATGTGATATGCTAGTTATCACAAGGGACTTACGCTGTTCATTCAGTGGATATCAACTTGACTTTAACTTCTTCCAATCACTTCTAAAGATTTAGCTTCACAATGTGCAATGAAAATATTGTTTTTTTTTTTTTTTCAACTCTTGAACTCTTACCTGAACTTAAACTTAACTTCTACTACTTCTAATTAGGAATGCAAGGAATCATGGATGGACTTGGCTCTACTAGATGTGGTTTTATCAACGACTTCCACCCACCTAGTGCAAGCTTCTAGGGAATACTCGATTGGTTTTCAAATCAATATCTCCTCTTCTATCTCATCAAATGGATGCAAACTAAAGATTGAATATCAATTGAAGTTAAGTACTTTCAACCATTGGCTTACCATACAAGGCACACTTACAATCAGCAAGAGGCTAGTTGCCCGGATTTGTTAGAGTCAAACAAGTAAACATCCACAACTACTTTCATCCAAATAACTACTTCAACATGAAAAGAAATCTACTCCAAGTGAAAGATTGAGGAAACCATGCAACACTTAAAAGCAATATTAAGTAATTCACCATGAAGAACCACCAATGAATTATCAATCACTTTGATAAGCATTATAGCAATAATTTGATCAAATCTCTCCCTTAGCTAGCCTAATCTAATATCTTAAACTATTAAGTTGCAAATGAGAAGGCCTTGGCCTCATATAGATGTCCAATAACAATGAAGGGCCAAGATCGATTCAAGATCAAGGGCCGAGATTAATTTCTACAAACCCTAATTAGGGTTGCCAAATTGTCAACCAATTACATGAAGGCACCACCCAGTGGGCCAATAAGAAAATTACAAAGCTTTTGATAGCCAATGAGAAATTTGTACACTTGGCATGATATGATTGGATGTGCTTGTAACTGGAATTTTCTGATTGGAGAAGACAACTGGATGTCGCCTCATCATCCTAATCTTGTAGACTTGACAATCTTTTGGTGAAGGAAAAATATCTCTTGATACTCAACATTAGCAAGTCTTCTATTGTGATGGCATATTCCAAATTGCTTCATCTTCTCGAATCCTCTTTATCTTCTGGAAATTTTCTTATTACTATGACTTGAACTTGCATTTGCATCTTCAAGAACTTGATCTTCAACTTCAAATTTGTCTTTGGCAACTTGATTTGAATTTCCCTCACTTGGAGTCTTCTAGCCTGAGCTTGAAATTCTTGAGCTTGATCTCGCTTGAATCTCCCCATTGCTTTCCTAGCTTCCCTCCTTCAGCAACTTACCTTGCAAGACAAGAGAGAAAAAAACATTAAACTTTGTAAAGTTGATGAGTATAACAAAATGAAGAATTCTGAAAGTTTTCATGATAATTACATTAGCATCAAAAATGAAAAGGATTTCCCCTAGTCTCAAGATTAAACCCCCCCTCTTTCTCTTGCGAATTCTGACTCATTCACTTGGGTAAGAATTCAAGTTAGATCATGTTGCATTTCAATCCATTTAGTTGAATTCTTACCATCTAAAATCCCCCTTTATGTGAATCTGATTTCTTTCTTATAGAGCATCTAGCATTTTGGCTTGAAATAATTGGGAACTTAATTAAGTAATTCAGAACTGCACTATGAGTTTGGACAAAATCAAATCTGAGATGATAGATGTTTTTGCTTTAGAGCACATTCAGATTTCCCTTTTCTCACTTACAAATCTGACTTTTTTTGGGAATAAATTCACCCAGATTTGTGTTGTGAGGTCTTCACAACTCGCCCCAATTTGGGGACCCCCCTTATGAAATTTTTCTCAGATGCTCGAGGTCTGGTCTGTAGATGGCAGCAGGGTGAGGTGAGTGATTGTCTAGGCTCCAGTTTGAAGTGTTTGCAATCTGAACTTGGAAGTATGAAGTGGAAATTTGAACAATGAGTGCTTGAAAGCTGGAAACATGGCTTGTAATTTGAACTATGGCCCCTTTGAAATGATTGAAATCTAACACTTTAAGCTTGAAACTTGATGGTGAAACTCGAAATTTACATTGGAAATCTGAATTGTGAATCCGGCTGTCATGGCATGAATTTAAAATCAGAACTTGAACATATGAAACCTGAACTTGATACTG
>MU226992.1:198039-216475 GCA_018584345.1 Thuja plicata
ACCTGAGTTAGGATCCACAGGAAAGGAACCTTGGAGTGTTTACTCACGTCCTTCGTGAGTATATACTTTTCAAGAGAGGGTTGAGTGTTTGATACCCTGTATCAAGCGTTTAATCCTATATGTTATGAAGTGGTACAAAACTCGCATCAACAATTTGCTGCTTTCCTACAAGCTGCACCTCCTTCCTATAATAATTTGCTGCTGACTAAGGATACAATTTGCTGAAACCATAGGCCAATTCGCCACCTATTTGAAAGTATTTTGCTGCTTTATCAGAGACAATTCGCTGCCTTAATGAGATTAATGAGATAGCTTGCTGTTTATAGCAGAGACAAAAATCGCCCTGAATTGATGTGAAGATGATTTGAATACCCCCTCTTTTATAGATGATTTAAGTTTGAAGAGGCTTTCTTTTCAATGAGAGCCAACTTTGTTATAATTTGGCCAATGAAATTATTTAAGCCAATTTGGTTTTTAGTTCCTCTTAGGCCGACCTTGATGGAGGGATCAATGTTTTAAATACTTATTCGTTTACCTCCTTAATAAAATCGCCATTTTGTGCTTGAGCGAACCCTCTTAGTAAGGGAGGAAATTCTGTGTTGATGAGGAGAAATAATCCTCATGGGAGGGCGGAATCCGCCCTCTACTGAGGATTTTCCCTTTTGTCCTCCTTTGGATACTCATCGTTCATTAGAACTGATACTTACTTCCAGCATTCCACCAATTTTACTCCACACTTGGACGCCTAAAACATGTACCAAACTTGATCACCTTCAAGGCAGAAATGGAGGGAGCTTGAGGATTTTATTAGCTGGGCGGAAATCTTGAGCACTTGAGGATTCTTGAAAACTTCATAGGCTGGCGGAAATCAGGGATGCTCAAGGATTATCAAAAAAAACTTTACCTCTTCATCTGATTTTAATCAACATTTTCACTCTACCTCACCCCATTTCTCCCCATGCAACTTAGAGATTCAAGATAAGCCAACTAGACTAAGGCAGGTTTCAGCGGTGCTTGAGGATTTGTTCTTTCAGCTGGGCGGAAATCTCACTAAGGCGAGGATAAAATCCTGGGTAGGGGGCGGATTCCGCCCCTACCCAAGGATTTAAACACTTTCACTTTATCAAATTTAACCTCATTTGCCTTCAATTCATCATCTAACCTCAAGACCCAGCCCCTCAATCTTCTAACTTGCAACATATCATCATAAAAAAGGTTGAATTGCATGATATTTAGAGGGCGGAAATCTCCGCTAGAGGAGGATAAAATCCTAGGTAGGGGGCAGATTCCACCCCTACCAGAGGATTTTCACTTAAAATTCTACCTTCAAACATCATAAAAACTCCATTTTGCTTGTTTGTCCTTGACCATGCAAGTTTGAGGGGGGGGGGTGCCAATGCTCACTCCATTTTTGCAAGGCCGGAATTTGACGGTGGGTGAGGATTTTATCCTTGGACATGGTCTGATTCCGACCTAGTGCCAGGATTTTGAAAGCCCAACTTCCCATACTTAGTCATTTTTCAGCTCAGGGGCGGGAGGATTTATACAAAATTACAAATATAACATTTAAGTATAAGTTACATTTAACCTCCCATAACCTTACTTGACTCTCAAGACCAAATTGAAGCTAGAACAAGGATTTTCTAATGATTCTAATTCATTTCCCCACAAATCACTTCGTTTCAACTTCACCTCGCTGACTAGCTTAGCCCAACTTTCATTCATATCCCTGACAGACTTGACTAGCAGGCCAAAATTGCTCAAACTCACTCCTAGACTTGGAGACTTGAAAATTGTTACCGCCTAAGACCACTACTCCTACTGCCAGGCAAAAAAAAGGGGGTCCCCATTTGCAGGGGCCGATGGTGTGAAAACCTCACAACAGTACCACAGAGAAACAGTGGAAGGTGCTTTGTTGGCACAAGAAGTACTACATTCAATACAATCCAACAAGATACCTGCCTTTATAATTAAACTTGACATGTCAAAAGCATACAACAGGGTAGACTGGAGTTTTTTGCTTCAAATTCTGAAGAAATTTGGATTTGCCCCGAAAATGGTGCTGGGGGATCTACTTGTGCATCACAGGAGCTCAATTTTCTATATGCTAAATGGTCAACCAGTTGGGTTCTTTGCATCCTCAAAGGTATTAAAAAGGGGATCCCCTCCCCCCACTATGCTTAAACAATTTAACGTCACAAATATAGCACTCATTCCTAAGGTGAAGAACCTCTCTACATTTTCAAACTTCAGAACCAATTTCACTCTATAACACTGTGTATAAGATCTTCACCAAAACAATTTATCTTGTGGCTACTTCCTTTCATCCCCAAAATTATATCTAAAGAATAGGGTGGTTTTGTACCATAGAGAAACAGTGTAAGGTGCTTTGTTGGCACAAGAAGTATTACATTCAATACAATCCAACAAGATACCTGCCTCTATAATCAAACTTGACATGTTAAAAGCATACTACGGGGTAGATTGAGTTTTTTTGCTTCAAGTTCTGAAGAAATTTGGATATGCCCCCAAAATGGTGCAAGTGGATCTACTTGTGCATCACAAGAGCCCAATTTTCTATATTGATAAATGGTCAACCAATTGGGTTCTTTGCATCATCACGAGGTATTAGACAAGGGGATCCCCTCTCCACATTCATATTTATTATTTTAGCAGAAGGCTTGAGCAGATCCATCAAGGCTGCCCACAATCAGGATAAGTGGAAAGGCATTCAGATACCAGGCTCCAATATTACTACAACACATTCTCTGTTATAGAGGACACTAGACCCTCTTTGGGAAAGTTTCTTTACTAGAAGCCAAACAAATTAAAATAGTGCTTGGAAGAAATACTTTAGTATCAGAAAAGAAAATTAATGTAGATAAGTCCAAGATCTGTTTCTTCAATGTAAATAACCTGAGCAAAGGATGGATACCAAAATCCTTGGCTTTTCAATATGCTGAATTACTTTGCCAATACCTTGGTATTCCTTTTTTTGTTGGATCCAACGAAACCTCTTACTGGAGCAAAGTATTCACAGCATTCAGAATAGCATCTCTTCTTGTCAAGGGCGATGAATATCTTTAGTAGGCAGATTATTAATGGTTAAAACAATGCTGCAAGCAATCCCCAACTACTCTATGGCAGAAATTCAAGCACCTAAAACAATCATTAATGAAATAGAAAAACTCATTAGATGTTATCTCTGGAGGGGAAACGTGGACAGAAGAGTGAAAATTCCACTTGTTTCAATGGACATCATTTGTAATGATAAACTAAAAGATGGTGTGGGATTCACGACATAGAAGCCAGAAACTTATCATTAGGAGCTAAATTGATTTGGCAGCTATACTCTAATCCAAACAAAAAAGTGGTACAAAAATATGCAAGCTAAATATCTGGACTCTTCATCTCCAAACAGAATATTCACTGTATCTAACCCCGTGGCAGGTTCTTTTATGTGGAACTTCCTAACAGCGTGTAGTGACCTGGGAAATTCATGATGGAACACAGGCGCTTTTTTGGGATGATTCATGGAATGGCTATCCACCACTAAAAGATAATTAAGATCTCCTTCGCTCTAAGCAAATCCTAACTTCCCTATGGGGTTCAAAAGTGAAAGATTACTTCCAACATCAAGCTCCAAATGCTCAGATAGTAAAATGGAAAAATTTCCACCATCTGTCAATCGCAACCCAAGAGAAGGAAAAGTTACAATCAAATCTAGCTTCAATAGTTATTTTCCATTCCCCAAGCCAAGATAAATCTTGTGGTCACCTTCAAACAGTGGCAACCATACAGTCAAACAGGATTATAGATCTCTAATCATAATCAGCCAAGGCTTGGATTCAGATAAATCTAGAGCATACTTCTTCTGTCGGAACAGTATGATCCTTCCAAAAGTAGGTGCCTTCTCTTGGCTAGAGATCAAAAATAGAGTTCTGACAAGTGAAAGACTGTCCAAGTTAGGCATTGCTGATCCTATTAAATATGTCCTTTGTGGCAATCATTTTAAAAATCCAGAATACCTTTTTCTCAATTGTTCATATACTCATCAATGCTGGTCAAAAAATTTATAGAAAGTGAATTGGCAGGCCCCTTTCCCAAAAACTATCTGGTACTTATTGTCCAGCTGGCCAATCCTGCACAAAGCCTCTCTTTTTGTAAGTCTCTAGGTAGTAACCCCTCCCATGATAATATGGAACATCTAGTGAAAGCATAAAAAAAGAATTTTTAGACAACATCCATCAAATGGGGCCCAAACTGTTCTTAAAATTAAGCAAGGAATTTCTGAAGTGGTCAATTTTTATGTCATCGAGAATAAAAAGATTGAATACATTTTCTCAGATTGGGACTCTTCAGTATTGAAAGAATGGAAACATATATGCCTCCCTTTCCAAGGCATTTTGTTTCAACATGCAAAGCAATAAGTTGACAGAACTAAAATCTCATGGAGAATGCATGGCCTCCAGATTCAAAGAGCTTCACTTCGCAGTCTCATTCCTCCTTTCTCATGTCCAGCATCCTGTTACGTACCCCGGGCCAAACATTCCGGCTTGAAAGCTTCCTCCTCTTCAAGCAGGATATGGAGAAGACTCGGTTGAGGGGCACGATGAAAATTCGGTGGAAGTTACTCCCATGGTAGAATAATTCTTCCCACTGTTAGGAATGGAGATCTTTATTAGAGAGAAATCAATATTCTTTATTGTGCTGTTCACAAGATATTATCTTGAGTAAATATATGTATTTATATTTACTGAATTATAATTGCAGAGATATGTATTTCGTATGTGGCTGTGGTAATGATATATTACCACAGCACATACGATTATGTTTATATACATAATATAAGAGTCATGTCTATGTAGAGACATGATCGTACGTGGCTTAAGCCACGTACGGTCATGTCTTACATATTCATGCCCTTTTGTAACTGCTGTTTACGTATTATAAACCGTGTTATATTATAAACCGTAACAGTATTGTGTTACGTATAACTATCATACAATAGTTATTGTAACACATATATAATATATGTATTACGTATAACTATCGTATTTTAGTTATCGTAATACATTCACCACTTATGAACAGTATCGACTATGTCGATTTCACTTGTTATAGTTACATATAACTATCATACGATAGTTATCGTAACACATATATAATATATGTGTTACATATAACTATCGTATGATAGTTATTGTAGCATATGGTATTAACCATATTAAAAGCCGATCCAATACATGTTAAATATATATTGAATGCAATCGACTAAAGTCGATTCATTCTATCATATCAAATCTGACCAATATAATTCATTTGAATATATATATATATATATATACACATTAATTATATGTATGTATATTGATGAGTCAATCAGATCGAAGCTATAATTTAACACCCACAGGACCTGTTTCTGTCTCATATTTTCCTACCGGAGTTAGCTCTATTCTCAAGGTGTTTCCACTGCTGTCCGGTGCTCTGCCTTTTGCTAATCCTGCAGAGTTTTTGGTTTTCACATGATGCGTGCCTGCGAATGTTTCTCGACACTGCTCTTCCATTGCAAATGCTTTTTTGGGTTATATGTTCTTTTGTGTGCCCTGATCTCTATGGTTGATTAGTGCCAGTATGCATGTGTTGTTTCCATGCTTTATATTTGATTTTTGTAATCTTTGATTAGTTTTCTTCTCTGTCAGATGCTAGATGATTGCCTCTTGGTTCTGAGTA
Source organism: Thuja plicata (assembly GCA_018584345.1). Taxonomy (NCBI): domain Eukaryota; kingdom Viridiplantae; phylum Streptophyta; class Pinopsida; order Cupressales; family Cupressaceae; genus Thuja; species Thuja plicata. The sequence continues at coordinate 203,773 of MU226992.1, forward strand.
TCGCTTCAGGACTCGTGTTCTCATACTCATTCTCGACTCCAGACATAAATTCAGGTTTTATATGTATAATCCTCTCTATATTCTACATCTAATATATTAAAGGCTAAATGCCTTTTGCCAAAAGAAAAAGAAAAAAAAAAATTATCTGCATTGTGGTGTGCCTCAAAATTTGTCAATGTTATTTATTGTTGTGTCAAAAACAAGTTGACAGCATATTTAGTATGTCTTGGTGTTATCTCTGCAAACAATTATAATGGATAGAGAGTAATATTGTTTACTAAGCTAGCAATTGCTTTCAATTTTGCCAAAGTGTTACATCTTGCTGTGAAACCTTATAATATTTTTTGTTTAGAATGTCAGGTGGGGTAAAACAAGGCTTGTATCCATTGTGGAAGTATTGTGATCATGTTTCAGGGCCGAAAGGGTCAGATGGAACAGCCACCATCACATTTAAGCTTTGTGAAACGTCATGGCAAGGTACTTAAATGAGGGTGAGGGCTTATTTGCTTAACATACCTGACAAAGGTGTTGATCCTTGTCTAAATGAGATAGAACTGTCTTCTAGAGATGTTCATTTTACAACAAAAGATGTAGCAATAGAATATTATCGTAAGAGCTAAACACATTGGCAACTCAATCCACATTGGAAGATTATTTGATGTGCAAGGTCAAGAAGCAGGTGATGTGGCAATTGCATGCTTCTTTTATGCAAATGGAATATCGTTTAATGTTGCTCACTCACCTTCCTACAAAGAGATGGTCCAAGCTATCAATAATGGACTAGCTGGTTATAAACCACCTAAGTATCAAAGCTTTGCACAACTCTAATTGATAAAGTAAAACTTTGATTAGAGTAATGAAATGCACCAATGAAAAGAGTGTGTTCTACAAAAGGATGCAATATTGTAATGGATGGGTGGACAGGTGTTAGAAATCGTCAACTAGTTAATATCATCATAAAATACAGCAAAGGGCCTTACTTTTTGAAGGTAATAGATTATTTAGGGCGAGAAAAAAATGCAGATTTTTTCATAACCAATTGTGACGGCATTGTGGATGGGTGGGGGGCATCACATGTAATCCAAGTTGAAACAGATGCTGCCCCTATTTGTAAAGCAGCCGGCATGTCGGTGCAAAGTAAGTATAGGCATATATTTTAAACATCATGTTGTGTACATTCGTTGAATAATGCACTCAAAGATCTTGTCAAGTTCCTGTGGATTTCACATCTCATTGAAAGGAGCAAAAATAAATGTTCATGTGTAACCATCACCACACAAGCCATTTTGAAATTTTCCAAGGTGGAACTTCTCAAACCTGCCCATTCATGGTTTGCCTCTTATTTTATTCATGTTGAGTGTCTTTGTGAAGTCAAAGGAGCTTTGCATTACACACTAGTTAGTGATGCATGGGCAGCTTGAAGGCAATCTACATCAGATACTACAGTTGATGTGAGAGATAGGGTCCTTCATGACCAATTTGGGGCTGATGTTAAATTTGTTGTGGAGCTTATTAAGCCCATATCAACAGCGATCAAGTTTTAATTTCAAAGAAGCCATGGGGATAAATTTATGAAGAAATAGATTTCATATGTAAAATAATTAAGAAAATAACAAATGCAAGAGATCTTTCTCTATATCTTTTGATAGAAAAGTACATGGAAGATTGAACAAACTTAACGCACCCCTTCATAGTGTTGTCTATGCCTTAAATCTTAAATGCTATGATATACAAGTGACTAATAAGAGGGCTCCATATGATGATAGAGAGGTAATGAAGAGATTTTGGGCTGCAATAAGAAAGATTTGTGAAAGAGGTGAGGATGCGTCAATTGTGGGGACTCAATAGAATAAGTTTTCACATGGGCATAATGATTTTTCTTCAAAGGAAGTTTTACATAATATGCATGCAAAGCAAGACCATAGAGAGTGGTAGTGGAAACGAAACATGGAGATGAAACCCCATAATTACAATCATTTGCAATACCAATAAGATTGCTCTCGCGAATAGCCAGCTCTTCATCTTGTGAGAGAAAATGGAGTACTTATGGTTTTATTCATTCAATGACGAGGAACCAATTAGGTTTAAAGAAAGCAGAGAGCATAGTGTACATTCTTATCTCACTTTGCCTTCTCTCTCTCTCATGTAGAGCCTATGTACAAGGATAGTCCTTAGCAAATGGGACCAAATTTCACCTAATGGAGAAGTTGCAGCCTTGGTGAATGAAGTGATTGAAGCAAAAATGGCTCCATGATTTACCCCCAATTCTACTACCAGCAGAGGAACCTGAGCTTGAGAGTGATCAGTTTTTGGAGAGCATCATAGTTGATGACCTAGACTAGGATGAAATAGAAGTGTAGACAATAGATTTCTGATTTCTGAATTTTGTGTTTCGTATGCATATCAGCCTATCAAGCTATTAACATTTCTGAATTTCAATACGCAATGTCAAAATAGGTAGTATGAACTCTTTGACTCTTTCACATTTGTGTTTAAACTTTAAAGTTAATGTCAAACATAACCATCATTCTTATTTTAAAAGTTCAATGTCATGATAGTTTCAGTTTTAATTTTTAAAGTAGCAAATTTATAAATTATTATTATATACAAACCTAAAAAATGGTATCTCCAAGTACCCTCATCTCCTATTTTTCAAAAAAAGAAGTATGGTTACTAGTTACAGTCTTTCGTACCAATACTAGTACTGGTCTCCTGGCAACCTTACTCATTAACAACCAACATTTCATATGGTATCAACCCTATATCCACATCCAAGAGTTCATCCAAGCATCAGTGATCATATGTACATGATACCATATTGAGAATCTCTCATAACCTACATTTCATAGCTATCAACCCTTTATCCACATCCAAGTGTACATTCAAGCATCAAGGAGTAATGCTTCAGTTTCTTTGGGCATTTGTTGCATTGTTTACCTTCTTTGCTCTATCAAAGGTGCTAGGTTTAATCGGGAGTAAGTGTTTGTTTCGTGTTCATTTGATGGTAAGTAAGACTACATCAGAGATCTTTTGAAATGCTCTCCTCCCAGTTCTACCTGTATCCATGGTCTATATTTCTGGTGTTTCTCCTTCTCTCCATGGTAATATGTTTAACAAGGATTGGCAAGGCCTAGTTTGCTCCTCGTTAATGTTACCCTGGTGTAAGTGATTGGTAAGTGTTGGCAACGCCTAGTTTACACTTCGTTAGTGTGGCAGTGGTGTAGGTGGATCAACAAGGAGATCGAAAGTTATGAAGTCCACAGAATCTAAAATGCCAACTTGACCTTAATAACAAATCCTTTCATTTTCTTTTCTTTCAGATGAATTGTTGGAATTGAAAATATCAAGGTGCCCTTATAAACAAGGTTTCATTTGCAAATCATGAAATTCATTTTAATGGCAAATTTATAAAATGGCCAGGGTTTCACTACAGAAGCCAAAAATGGAAATCCATGGTTTCACAGCCAAACTAATTGAAAAAAGTAAAGTAATCCGTGGCCTGCTGCTATATTGTCTAATTGCATAGTCTTAAGACACGGGCTTCTGCGTTGGCATCCTCTTAATTTTCTTTGCATACTTGTCAAAACCCTTGCATCCATGAATTCCATAATACATTTAAAATTGGATTTTAAAACTTACTGATAATGTGAATTTTCCGCCTCTAATAAAATATCGCTGAAAGAATCCCCAAACTTGAAGTCCTCCGAATCTCCTGTGCCATTATCATCTACTCCAATCCAGCCCTCATCAGGATTATCCCAATGAATACGGGTATCAACTCTTTTCTTTTTCTTTCCAAATGTTTCATTTTCTGCCTCTGTGTAAGAATCCTGCCCTGCCGAATTCGCAAAAATTACAAATTTGAATCGCCTCGAATTCGAGTCAAATTTTTTCAACCCAACTGAAGGTTGCAGGGATTCAAACATGTAATAACTCTGAGAAATTGACAGAAATGACAGTGACGGCAAGCCAACCACAGCCATGGCCATCACAAGTTTATTATAAACGGGAAAACAATTGCTGTCTTCCGTTAAACACGGATGTTATCGTCCTGTTTGCAGAACAAGGAAATCGAGGGAAACAATTTGAATTCAGTGCCACAAGCAGAAAATCCTGCCACAAATAAATTATACATAAATATAAATGTGAGCAGAGCTGAGGTTGTAGATGTTGGGGTTCTTGTCGACCCATTTTGCGTGGTTCAAAGCTGCTCAATGGGAGAACTTTGTTTTCTTTCTTTTTTAATTTTTGGGTTGTTTTTGTTTTCACTAATTATTACACAAAATACTAGGAAGGGATGAATGAATGAAAGATTTTAATAATGTTAAGCAGCATATCACAAACTAGCACACAACTTAGGACATGATGTCAAGAAACTTAAACAAGTTGTAGCCTCTTATTTAAATCAGCTCTCCGAAGGTGGATTTTGATCACCAAGTTTGTCATTCTGCCTAACTATTTTTCTTCAAATAGGTAGTTTAAGTTGTCTGCCTCTAAAGTATCCACATAACCAGATTTGATTTTGTTGTATCTTGGGCATCCCATGATAAAATGACACTCAGTCTCAACCACCTCCATGTTGTAGAAAAGGCATATCCTACTTTCACACTCTTCTTTTGGTATCAGTCATCTACATGTTTCGCACCTCAAATGATGAGAGCTATTTTAAGTTGGGTTATAAGCAATTTTGCTCTCCATTTAATATTTGCTCCTATATATGTTTTTTTCTCATGATCTGCCATGAGGTTAAATTTTTTGACATAATATTTTTTTTTTCATCCATTTTGCCTTGACCATATGATACTCCTAAATTTTTCCCATACAAACTTCTTTGTTTCTTCATTACTAATTGGACACTCTTGAATGTTAACATCCTATTTTTTATCCATTTGCCATTTTGCTCCATCCATGCACTCTTTCTCCTTTCTAGTCTTTCCTCCATAACTAATTTAGGCCAGCGGTGATTTTCCATATTTTGAGTTTTCTTTACATAACTCAACAGTAGGATCATTACCGAAGCCTCTAAAGGGAAGGTACTTGTTTCCACCAATAAGATCTCATAAGGTATTGTTGTTTTAAATTTAAAGTTGTTGATGATGAGATATTTCTGAATTCTTTCTACTTGCCTCTATTTCTGATCTGACATGTTGTTGCTCCAAATTTCACACCCATAAAGGATCACCGGGGTAACCAACAACCCAAACAAAGTTTTCTTGGTCTTCCAATCCCATAGCTCTGCATTCCTACACTTATATTGTAAAGAGTACATCGCTTTCTAGCCCCTTGAATTCTTTTTGCTCTGAATGTTTCCCAACTAAGTTTGTTTTGAAAATCAATCCCCAGATACTTGTACTCATTCACTATCTCTAAAGGATTTCCTTTGAAAGTGAACATGTTTGGAGTTTTCTTGTTTCTTTTCAAAGAGAAGATCATCACTTTGGTTTTACTAGTGTTCACTTGCATTCTCACTTCATGACAAAAGGTTTCAAGCGCCTTCAAGTGTTCTCTCAACCCATTGGTCATTTTGGCTATTAAAATGAGATCATCTACATAGAGAAGTAGTTGTATCACATAGTTAGCTAAGTGGACTCCCCCTCTGTTAGAATAACTAAGAGGGGGGGGGTGAATCAGTGGCCTCAAAATTAATCCAAAACTTTATACCACAATTATAAACCTCTAGTTATCTTCAATCCTTCAAGATGTATGCCCTTAAATAACTTTATCAAATAACTACTGCTCGGAGTTCGTTGTTAATCCTTATTCTTAAGCTTTACTGAATAGCAGTCTAGCCATTACCAAAATACAATAAATAACTTAATCTTTACAGATCAATCCAGTTTAGTAATGTGTAAAGCAAAATATCAAAGCAATGAACCATATACACATTGACACATGGATTTTTTAACGTGGAAACCCTATTAAGGGAAAAACCACTTGGGACCGGTAACCCAAAATTTTCACTCTTCTGAAGTGAGCTCGATGAAGAGCCAACCCTGTTAAAGGTTACAAACACACTGTTAAGTGCGACCTTGTTAGAGGATTTAATAAAATAGTTAATCACTTGATATCTAGCATTTCACGATGTTATCTTCATGAGAAAATTTTTGATGCTCCTTGGGATGTATCTCAATATATAAAGGATAATCAAATCCTGCTCGGTTAAGAGACTTTCTGATTCAATGGTTAAACTAAAACAGTAAATGATTTGTTCATAAATACAACTTAGACTTGCAGGTGTTTGGATCTATTGTAAGCTCGTAATACCTTTCTGATCAATGTATCTTTTTTGTTCCTTTGCTCCACTTCTTTCTGCTCGGTGATGCTGTGCTTCTCTGTTGCTCGGTGTCCGCAGAAATCTTTAGCTCTAATCTTCAGTTTATTTGATCAGGACTGTATGAAGTCTTCTTCACCAATATTATTTTCAACATCTTCTTCTCCATTCACCCACCAATTCATAATGAATTAGCTTGTCTCTCTTATAGACATAATTTCACCATTTCTAAGTCCTTAACTTTCTTGTTCTTGGCGTGATCTGCAATTCTCGCCATTCTTACTTTAAAGCATGCTTTAGTTTTATCCCACAGATTTCTCCTTGAGAACTGGAATAAAACAACTTTGAAACTCTAGCTTATCTCTGGCTTTTAACTTGTCGATGAAAATAATGTGATCAACCAGTTAACTCTGTATTTAGCTCTTGTCAGCTAAGTCTTTTGTCATTTATGAACTTCACTTCTTATCGGTGTTTAACTCCTTGTTTGCTCGATCTTGACTTCAGTTGTCCTCTGGCATCTCTGTCTGTCGGGGTTGTTTGTCCGTCGGGTAACACTATGACTTCTAGTTATGCTCGGGTTACACTTTGGTTTTGCTCGGTAATGCTTGCTCGGGTATCACTGTGACTTTTCTCTTAGGGTTCGCTATCTGTCGGGGTGCACTGTCCGTCGGTGTTTGTTGTCACATGGTGTATATTGATCTTTTATGCATTACTGATAACATAAACTTTATCTCTTTGGTTCTTTGAAATATTTGACACTATGTATATAACCAATCAGATTATATCAAGTGGACATCAATGACAATACAATACATTAACTGATTTAATGTCTTAAATTAACTTTCTGCAGCTCGGTGATCATCAACTTAACATCTTCAAACATTCAATCAATTATAGTTCATCACTCTCCACTAGTCTTGTTTATCCATTCTTCAAACTTATCAATATAAAGCCCAAACAAAGTTGGAGAGAGCGGACACCCATGTTTGACCCTGATGTCATTGTCAAAGCATTCTGAGATCCCATCTATAGTTCTAATTTTAGCCTTAACCTGTCCATAAAGTCTATGTACCACATCCCTAAGCTCCTTAGGAATTTCTATTTCTTCCATTCTATCCCAAATTTTATCACGTGGTACCATGTCAAAGGCCTTTTTAAAGTCCACAAAACAACAAAAGGCATCAACACCTTGGGTGTTCCATATTTTTCAACTAGGAATCTAAGAGTGGTACCATGATCAATAGTGGAATATTTTGGTTTAAAACCAGCTTGTCCCTTAGCTCTTTTGCCCTCCATTCCTGCCCATATGTTGATTTTTCGTTCTACCATGCAACCAAATAGCTTACCAAGGAGGGGATTAACCATAATAGCTCGCTAATTTGATGGGCTATTTATGTCACCGCTTTTGTGAAGGGGAATGACCACACTAGTTGTCCAATTTTTAGGAAAACCCTCTTTGTTAATCATTATTGAAGATACGATTGATATGAGGTGCAAGAATATCAATGTCCCATTTTAAATGTTTAGCTTGTAGCCCGTCAATATCATGTACTTTTCCCCCTACTAATTAACCTCTTTATGCCTTGAATAATATCTTCAATGTTGAAGAGTTCAATCGTGACATTTATTACCGAAGGTCTATGTTCACCATTCTTACATGCATATAACATCTTTGCATACTCCAACCACTGAGACCTAGTCATGCTATTCTCTATTGGCTTCCTCTTTTGTCGCAGCTCTTTCCAAAAAAAATTGGGATTGTGTTTCCCAAGATTAATCAACTCTAACCTTCTCAAGTCCACATACTTTTCTTTTTTGTGTCTTGGCAACTTTTCATACTCTATTTTGTTATCTTTATTCATTCCCTCTCTCATATTTCATTTTGCTATATTGCACTCATCATCAAACTAGAGATTAGCTGGGAAAGTATTTTAAGTCTCTCTCTTGGGTCTTGACCTTATATATTTTCTAACACCTTGAGAATTAGAGGAACAAAATTATCTTTGTCAACAAGGTGTTGTTTTGTAATACCAAGATTATTCTCATGGATAGTAGTAAGCCCCTTTAAGGGCACCTTTGCATATTTCCTAATTTTCTTGAGTCATTAGAATCCTACCAAGCAGAGTTACTTTCTCGTGTTGAAGATAGATTTGTTCACTTTGTTGCCTCTTTAAATGCATAGCCAATTTTAATAAAATTGGGTTATTATCTGATTTTAATCCCATTGGGCATTCTCCTATCCCAAACTCCATTTTCTTTGAGGTGTAATCTTGAGAGGAAATGACATAGTCCACTATGCTTTGATCGTTGTAAGTTTTACAAGTGATGTTTCTTGACTTAGGCCATATTTTCATACCATTACAAATGACCATGTTGTATAGACTACAAAAACCCAGTAACGCTACCCCATAATGATTGGTGTTGCCCTCGCTATCCTGTGAAGACATTTCCCAACATTGGTCCATCTCTTCTTCTAACCATAAGGGAGATACATAGGAACGATGGTATAGGGAAAAAATAAATTCACATAAAATATTAGGTTCTAATTAGATTTTTTTTAAAGGTGAAATCATAAAAGTGAGAAGGTAAGAATGGTTTAGTTTTCTTTTGTTAGTTTTACATAGTTCATGATGGATGATTAGTTGTAGAATATAGTCAATAATCAAATTAAAGGATTTGACATTAAGTAAATTATGTCTATGGCGTTATAAATCTATAAAATTTCATTTGTTCTTGAATGATATCACATGCAATATGATCTTCCTTTCACAATTTTGTTATATTCACATATTGACCTCAAGAACTTGTTTGTCAATGCTTTCATGAATCTTTCATAGTATCTGGTGTTCTATTAATTTGAAGATCAATCCTACTCCTCGGGGTGTCCCTATTTGAACACTTACTCTAACTGATTTGTAACCATCACCCTAATACTAAATATAAAATTAACTTTTTTTTATCATAAATGTAGAGAGAGAGAGAGAGAGAGAGAGAGAGAGAGCTATATGCATATAGTTACTATAAAATTTTGGTTATATATAACCTCGATAATTATATATAACCACAATTTTATAATAACTATTTGTATATAGTTTTCTTGGTGTGTGTGTGTGTGTGTAATTGTTTACATAGCACATTCAGTGTGTTTGTGTTAATGAACTAGCATCTTAGTTTTACTATTTTTAATATCAAAAATAAATATTTACATTATTTGTATAATATTGATTAAAATAGTTAATTACTTTTCTAATAAGTTATGCTAAAAATTCATATTTTATTTATCTCTCATCCCTACAATCATATATATTTTTAAATTTGATCTATATGTAATACATCAAGACCATTATTTCAAATACTAATCATAATAGTAATTTTATATAATATAACATTAAAGTAACATAATAAAACTAAAACAATTAATATAATAAATAATATGCAATAAAAATATATTGATCTACTTATTTACTTTATGTTCTAACTTTCGTTCCTACTAGCAAATGTTGTTGGAAATATATTGAGGCTAGGTGACTGAGAGGGGGGGTGAATCAGGAACCAATAAAACTTAATCTATTTAATCCTTTATTAGATTATCTAATTTGATTGCATGCATGAAACAGAAAAGTAATGAACATCCACAACACTTGACACAATATTTGATTACCCAGAAACCTTCCAAATAGAAAGTAAAACTGGGGTGGGGATGGTACCCACAAGATTTATTACTGCAGTATAAATTTAGCATGTTAAAGCTTACAATTGACCACTTCTGATGCCCTGGCCTGTTAGGAGCAATAAGGATTGTTAGGTCCACCTTGTGAAAGGATTTAGTACAATACAATTAAGTATGCAACTCTGTTAGGAAATTTGTAAAGGATTGTTAAGTCCACCTTGTTAGAGGATTTTGCTGATGTACCTGTTAGGATGAACCAATAGATGATCTTTAATGCAACTCTGATTTGTTGAATAAGATCCAATGATATAAAAACTAATCACATGAATGTGATAGATGAGTCTTTGTTGTTCCTTATACTGTTGTAGCCTCTTAATCAATTTGCCACTTCATATTCGCATACACTTATTTCACACATATTTGGATAAACAAAATACCTTACATTTATACCTTATCCAAATCAAATACTTTTGTAAGTCAACTTCCATAAGATAAATTAATATAAAAATATATAAACTTAGTTGGCCCAAAAGTGTTACTCGGATCCAGTAGTCCACTTGGGTGATATACTAGCACTCGGGAAATATGTTGTCACTCGGGAAACATAGTAAACTCTGGCACTAGGGCTACTCTGTGTACTCAGGTCATATTGATCACTCGGGTAATATTGATTACCATTGTCTACTCGGTCGACACTGCCACTGCTCGGGTAACACTGTAACTACTCGGGTTGCACTACTGGCTCGGTAACTCTATGATGACTAAGTGTTTTGGTACTAATTGACAACATGTCTTGCCATAAGGTCATCAATCTCCCCCTTTGGCATTAGTGACCAAAAACACTTATCATGTTCAAAAACTGCTCAAACTTCTGAGTCAAAACTCCCCCTTACCATATGCTTGGGTACTTTCTCGAGTTTTGACAATAGCTCTGTGACTCGGTTACAACTGACTCTATTTTTTTTATTTTTCAAAATTATTTATGTAACACTTATATATATATATATATATATATATATATATATCTTCTGCTCTACTTCTCTTTTGTACATGTATTTCCTTATATATATCTTTCCTATATATATTTCCCCCTTGTTTTTGACACAAATGCCAAAATATATCTACATGGTAATTCCAAAATAGGATAGGAAATCACTATGTACCTTTAAAATCTGAGACAAAGTATTGTCCCAATTATCCTGCAATACCTTCAGGATGTGTAACTCTATCTGTATCTTTGTTGATAGCTCCATCATAAGCTCAGCAACTGAAAATTTGTTGTCATGAATAAGAGTCTTGGCATGAGCTATATGCTTCTGCATTACATCCATGTGTGGAAGGAGTTGGCTCTACATAGCTGTGAGAGATTCTCTTGTCCTTGCTTCTTCCCTTAGTAATTCATCCCGCATGTCTGTCAGATACTTAATTTTCACAAAATGTGCTAAACTTGAACTCGGGTTAAGTGCCAAATAATTTGCACTTTCCTTCAAATCTGTATCTAACTTTGTCAGCTTTGTCTTGATTTACATGGTGAAGTTTGAAGTATCACTTAACTTTACAAATAATGAAGCAACATTATTTACTGTAGTTTCTAGAGAGCTAATGAGAGAATTTAGCTTGATCAATTGCAATCTTGCTTGCAACATTCTCTAGAACTTTGTTCTCAAACTTTCTTTCTGCCTTCTGCAGTAGTTTTTCTTGACCACTTAAATCTTTATTGAACTTGTGGACTATGTTTACAAGTTGGTCCATAATAGAATCACTATCATTTACTTCTACTTCTAGTGCATCTAGGAATATACATTTTATGTCCTCCAGCACTATGTTTCTCTTCTTTTTTGCTCGGAGCTTTTGTTGTGTAGCTCTTTTCTTCCATAGCTCCCCTAGTATATCCATCCGCTCTACTATCAGATTGGATAGATCCCAATTTGGAATCACAATGTCTTTCTCAAGACCAATATCATCAGTTTTTATTTCTTTTCCTTTTCCACTGTCCTTAGGATTGGGGGAAGGAACAATTTCCTTACCTTTTCCACTATCATCCATATCCTTTCCTTCCTCAGTTTTCTCCTCAGTATCCAATTGGAATAGGTCATTGACATTTGTTGCACCAACTGTAGCATCAATGCTCACTGAAGGAATATTCACAGTTGCCTTATGTGACTCGGTCAGGCTTGGCCCAGTAGTAGGTGGAGCCTAGTGCTCGGTCCCTACTAGTCCAGATGTAGATTCAGTAGACTTATCTTTGCTCGGAGATAGGATGATATGTATAGGTGATTGGGGTAGGGATGCCATTACATCTACTACTATATGTTATGCATTGGATGCTACAATAGATTCCACCTCAAGTAAATCTGCATCATTGGTCTTTTCTTTGTGGTATGTACTTGGTACTTTTTTCTTGTCTTCATCTTTGATTTCCAAGACTGTCTTCCATATCTTTGTAGCAGCCTGCACCACATCCTCTATCTTCTTGTTCAATACCTGAAAGGTCCTCAACCTTGGAGTGTATGATTGCTTTCATATTTGGTCATGGCCTCTTTTGCCTCTTTGTTTGTCATAGTAGGCATGACTTGCCTCAAGCTTTATTCTCTAATATATTTTTATGTTCGAACTGCATTGCTCCAAGGAACAGATATTGCCTTGAATAGGTCTTCAGTCATGTGACTCTTCAATTCAGATGGATCATACTTCCATCTTGTCATCTTCTCTACAACTGCTTCCTCAATCTGCTTTTGTTCATCCTTAGTTCTGGAAGCATA
>MU226992.1:216525-226658 GCA_018584345.1 Thuja plicata
ATATATATATATATATATATATGGTAATACCAAAGTAGGATAGGAAATCACTATGTACCTTCAAAATTTGAGACAAAGTGTTGTCCCAATTATATTGCAACACCTTCAGGATGTGCAACTCAATCTGTATCTTTGCTGACAACTCCATCATAAGATCTGCAACTGAAAAGTTGTTGTCATGTATGAGTGTCTTGGCATGAGCTATATGCTTCTGCATTACATCCATGTGTAGAAGGAGTTGGCTCTGCATAGTTGTAAGGGATTCCCTTGTTCTTTCTTCTTCCCTTAGTATTTCTTCCTGCATGTCTATCAGATACTTAATCTTCACAAAGTGTGTTGAACTCGAACTAGAGTTAAGTGCCAACTGGTTTGCACTTTCCTTCAGATCTGTATCTATCTTTGTCAACTTAGTCTTGATTTCCATGGTAAATTTGGAAGTATCACTCAACTTTACAAATAATGAAGCAACATTATTAACAGTAGTTTCTAGAGAGCTAATTAGAGTGTTTAGCTTCACTTGGTCAATTGCAATCTTGCTTGCAACATTCTCTAGAACTTTATTCTCAAACTTCCTTTCTGCCTTCTGCAGTAGTTTATCTTGACCACTTAAATCCTTATTGAACTTGTGAACTATATTGAAAAGTTGATCCAAAATAGCGTCATTCTCATAAACTTCTATTTCTAGTGCATCTAGGAATATACCTTTTATGTCTTTTAGCACTTTGTTTCTCTTCTTTTCTACTCGGAGCTTTTGTTGTGTAGCTCTTTTCTTCCATAGCTCCCCTAGTATATCCATATGCTCTACTATCAAGTTGGAAAGATCCCAATTTGGAATTACAATATCTTCCTCAAGATCAATATCATCAGTATCTATTTCCTTCCCTTTTCCTTTGATCTTGGGATTAGGTGAAGGAACAATTTCCTTACCTTTTCCACTATCATCCTTGACTTCAGTATCCAGTGGATCATTAACTTTTGTTGCACCAAATGTAGCATCAATGCTCACTGAAGAAACATTCACAGTTGCCTTCTGTGACTCAGTTAGGCTTATCCCAGTAGTAGGTGGAGCATGATTCTTGGTTCCTACTAGTCCAGATGTAGATTTTGTAGTCTTATCCTTGCCCAGAGATAGGATGGTTTGTATAGGTGATTGGGGTATGGATGCCATAACTTCTATTGCTATCTATTTTGCGTTGGATTCTTCAATAATTTCCACCTCAGGTAATTCTACATCATCAGTCTTTACCTTGGGGTCTGTACTCGGTACCTCTGCCTTATCTTCTTCCCTGATTTCAAAGACTGTCTTCCATATCTTTGTTGCGGCCTGCACTACATCCTCTATTCTCTTGTTTAATATTTGAAAGGTTCTGAGCCTTGGAATGTTATTGTTTTCATATTTGGTCATGGCATATTTAACCTCTTTATTTTTCATAGTAGGCATGACTTTCCTCAAGGTATGTTCTCTAATATCCTTTTTTGTTCGGACTGCATTTCTCCAGGGAACAAATATTGCCTTGAATAGATCTTTAGTCATATGACTCTTCAATTCAGATGGATCATACTTCCATCTTGTCATTTTCTCTACAACTGCTTCCTCAATCTGCTTCTGTTCATCCTAAGTTCTGGAAGCATCTTTCAATGATTTTAGAGAACTCATACCACTACCTTCTCTTAGTTCTTCAATTTTATTCTCAAAGGTAGGTGGGGGTTTCTTGAATATGACCGTATCTTCATCTTCCTTAGGCAATATAAGTTTCCTTCTAGATCTTCTTGTAGTGAATACAAGGGTAAAGATCTTTGTGTTTTTCTTAGGGGCTACCTTCTTCTTCTTCTTAGGAGGTTTTGCTTCTATCTCTTCCTCTTCCTTTTTAGGTTCATTATCTTCTATCTTAATTTCATCTTCTTTGCTTTCAGTGATATAAGGAGGAGAGTCTAAAGTCTTGCCATACTTCTTTCCAAACTTCTCTAACCTCTTCTTTCCTCTTTTCAAGATCTTAGGAATCTCAATTTCCAAAGAAATTTTTCTCTTGGATTCTTCATAGGTACCAAAGTATGGTGCTTTGAGGTCAACGGGCTCATTCACAAGAGCCTCAATGATGTCTTTGGTCTCATCTATGTTAACCTCATATGCAAGAGATTTTACCCATGCAACCCTAGGTTTGACTGCCTGAATGTATACTTTATCATAGTCAACTAGGAAGAAAACATCATCTTTGTAGTCTTCTCCCAATTGTTTAGGAACTCTATATCTATTCTGCATCTTCTATCTGAACTCCTCAAAATATGCATCCATGATGCTCTCAAAATTGTCTCCTAATTCTGCTATGAAATCATTTATCTGATAAAATATGGGTCTGTACTTCTTCTAAACAAATGTGCCTTTGGAAGGGAGACACTTCTGAATATAAAATAATATGCAGACAAGAAGTAAACCAAACTTACATGGATTGGTCTTTGATAATCTGATGCTTTCCATGTTCTTGCTCAATTTGATGAGCTGCAACTCGGCTAGGTCGAATGAAAGGTTGTTCTTGACCACTTTGAATGCCAAGTCCACAACCTCACATGGTACATTGTTTGGTCAAATAGAACTATAGATTTTGTGCACAATTACATGAATCCCAAACTTCAATTCCATGTCTGTAACTCCATTTAATCCCATGCCTCTTCCATCCCACTCAGAAAGGATCTTCTTAGTTAGGTCATCCTAGGGTAGGGTTTTGGCAACTTTAGACTTGTCAAGCATAGGATACCCTATAACATGGTGTACTATTGTCTTGGTGATCTTCACTGGTTGCTCCATCCATAGATGCATGTCGTGAACATGGCTCAGAATAAACCTAATCCACTTAATTTGAAAGTTCTCTGGCATATGCATGATATGAGTCAAACCCTTGACTTCTAGGTGTTTATGTTATGGCTTCAGATTCTCGGCTTCACAGAGTTTTTCATATGCTTTATTCATTTCCAATGTCCCTAGCTGTTGAATTGTGCAATGATAGAAGGCTCAAATGTCATTGATCAATAGTACCTTCGGAGGAATTAGGGAATGAGCTCCCATAGGATCTATCTCCTCTGCAATCGCTGGATGAAGCTTAAACTTCGGAGGTTTGCAGACAACATTCCTTACCAACATCTCAGATCCTTTCTTAACCTTACTGTTGGATGTAGATGCCATAATGCTCAGAGGTTTGATAAAACTTCGCAACTTAAAGCTTTCGAACACAAATTCTCTCTGAATCGCTTAAGCCTCTGAATCACTCTGCAAACTGAAAAATTTGTAAACAATAACCTTTCCAATTCATCTTTTATAAGAGATTTTACTGTTGTATTTTCATTAAATGCTCCATACATGGTAGCTGGCATAGCTCGGAATGAAGCTCGGCGAAAACTAACTTTTGCATCCTCAAAACCATACAACCTGACTTAACTCAGTTAATCTTGTGTAACTCGGATGTAACTAAGATCCTGACTTGGTTAAAACTATAATGTGTCCTAGTGCATCAATATACTGATTTGGACTTGCTAGCATGTCTGAAACTGATGTAGGATGGCTTGTATGCACAATTCCAGTAGTCTCCTTTCATATTTATTCGAAAATGGTAGATCCACCCAACTCACTGCTTTGGGTGTCATTCAATCCTTCATTGTTTTGATCTGAACTCTCAAGAGATTTCCTTACCCACTGCTGACTTATCTAAGTTCTAATTTCAGAAAAAAATTATTTGCCTTTCTCAAAACCAGTATCTAATTTTTCTCTATTCATGCAATTCTTGCTTAGATGACCGAGTTGTTTACACACACATCTCTTAGTAGGATTACTTTTTCTGAGGTGAGTCTTTGCACAATTTGCACCAATATGCCCATATTTACCACAGTGACAAGATCTACTCCATGTGTTGTAATCCCAACCAAAAATTTCTTTAGCTAGTTGTTCAACAGGGTTCCATTTCTTAGTTCTGCACTTGAAATATTTGTGACCTTGTTTGTTACAATTGAAACATTTTCCTTCAAACTTAGGTTTCTCAGTGCATTCACTTGACCTATGTCTATTTTTGTTGCATCTGTAGCATTTACCATTAAACTTTGATTTTTCAATGCTCCAACACTTATTTCATGTGTGCCCTAACTTTCCACAATGATTACAAGTAGGTTTGATGTTCTTTTGAGTTCCTTGCTGAGAGGATTCACCTTGTTCAGTATAACCTAATCCAGTCTGTCCATGATGTCTGAGTTGATTTTGCTTTGTCAACTGAGCCATGCTTACCTGTGAATTCATCATACTCTCATTGGTTTGCTTTTCAATATTGAGATCATTCTGCAGTCTTTCATTTTTTGTCCTCAAATTGATAACTTCTTGATTTTCATTATTGAGTTAATTTATCATATCTGCTTGCAAATGATGGATTTCTTTTTCTTTTTCTTCTAATCTTGAACTTAGAAATATTTTATCTTCTTGTGCCATTTCTCTGTCATTTTCTTCTTGATTCTTTTGTTCCATGACTTCACATATTATGACTGAATGAATTTCTTGTTCTCTTTTCAAATTTCTGATTTCTTCATGTAAATTGAGATTCTTTGCAAGTAGGTCTTAAATTGTTGCATCTGCTTCTTCGGAACTTCTTTCTTTGCATAAGTCTTCAATTCTTTCTTCTATGTAACTTTTTCCATTCATCTGCACTGCTAAATCTTTTTTTCTTTTTAGAGAGAGAGAGAGAGAGTTGCTCCTTGAGTTTTTTGATCTGATCCATGTCTACTTGTAGATCTATCTTTTCATTTTCAATGGCTTTCTCTAGTCTGTATATTTTCATTGCCTCTTATCTTTGCTCAAGTTGTTAAACTTTTGTTAAGAGAACCTTCAGCTCTGATACCAATTTTTGGAAAATATTGAGGCTAGGTGACTAAGAGGGGGATGAATCAAGAACCAATAAAACTTAATCTCTTTAATCCTTTATTAGATTATCTAATCTGATTGCATGCATGAAACAAAAAAAAGTAATAAACATCCACAACACTCGACACAATATTTGGTTACCCAGAAACCTTCCAAATAGAAAGTAAAACTAGGGTGGGGATGGTACCCACAAGATTTATTACTACAATATAAATTTAGCCTGTTAAATCTTACAATTGACCACTTCTGATGGCCTACCCTGTTAGGATAAATAAGGACTGTTAGGTCCACCTTGTGAAAGGATTTAGTACAATACAATTAAATATGAATCTCTGTTAGGAGATTTGTAAAGGACTGTTAAGTCCACCTTGTTAGAGGATTTTTCTGATGCACCTGTTAGGATGAAGCAGTAGATGATCTTCAATGCAACTCTGATTTGTTGAATAAGATCCAATGATATAAAAACTAATCACCTGAATGTAATAGATGAGTCTATGTTGTTCCTTATATTGTTGTAACCTCTTAATCAATCTGCCACTTCATATTCACCTACACTTATTTCACACATATTTGGATAAACAAAATACCTTACATTTGTACCTTATCCAAATCAAATACTTCTATAAGTCAGCTTCCATAAGATAAATTAATATCAAACAAAATAAATTTAGTCGGCCCAAAACTGTTACTCGGGTCCAGTAGTCCACTTGGGTGATATACTGGCACTCGGGAAATATGTTGTCACTCGGGAAACATAGTAAACTCTAGAACTCGGGCTACTCTGTGTACTCAGGTCATATTGGTCACTCAGGTAATACTAATTACCACTGTCTACTCGGTCAACACTACCACTGCTCGAGTTACACTGTAACTGCTCAGGTTGCACTGTTGGCTTGGTCAACTCTATGATCACTAAGTGGTTTGGTACTAATTGACAACATGTCTTTCCATAAGGTCATCAAATGTATCTTAATTCTAAATCATATATATAATGTGTTAAGAAATATCGAGGTATTAAATTTTTAATATGTATTTATATTAAATTAGTAGTTTAAAATTTGAAAATTTAATGCCACGATATCTCTCAACGTACTTTACATAGATTAGACTTAAGATACATGTGCTTGTATATAAATATATATGTAAGCATAATTAAGGTTGGGTTCATTTCGATTCATTTTGCATGGTTGATAGCTCCATCCTTAGTTTTCAAACAAAAGCATTATCTCAAGCTTGATGGGATAACTCTTTTTTTAGTTGTATTTGTTTTCACTAATAATCACACTAAATACTAAGATGGGTAGATGTGGAGGAAGGATTGTGTAGGGAAATAAATTGACATAAAATATTATGTTATAATCATATTTGAATTAAAAAAATGGAGTCATAAATATAAATGAAAGTGAGAAGGTGAGAATGGTTTGGTTTTCTTTTGTTAGTTTTAGGTAGTTGATGGTGGATTATTAGTTGTAGAATATAGCCAATAATTAAATTATGAGATTTGACATTAAATAAATAATGTCTATGTTATTATAGATAATGTGTATATCTAAATTTAATCATATTGTAAATCCCTAAATAGCCTAGCCACAAGCCTAAGATCTATAAACAAATCAACAACGCCAATGAATTTATAAATCAAGTGCATGCAAACAAATAAATAAGATATACCTCATACACATGATAATCTTGTCTCCATTGTTATCATATCCTTCAAGATCTTATTAGATAATAGTAATTGCTCTCAACATAAAGCACTAGCACAAGATGACGTAAAGAATAGAATGTGGTTGGTTTATAATGTAATTATGATAAAAATATCACAAAATGATAGCATGTAGCTGGCAAGTAGAATCCAATCATTCTTGTTATGATTATGGTTAGGCTCAAATGAGAGAGAAAATCCCCTTTTATAGAAGCCTCTAGAGAATCAAGGGTTTAGATTAAGAGGTTAAAATGTGAAAGGATGATATTAAGAGGTGAGAGGAGAGTGAATGAGATTGAGTGGTTAAATGAATGGAGAGATTAGACTAAGAGGTGCATTGACTTTTGGTAACACACTTTTAAGTTCAATGACCCAGAGCATGTGAGAAGGAGAGAAAAAATGGAAATGAAGAGACATGAGACACTTCTCACAAGACTATGAATTTGGATTATGATCCATGCAAACAAGTTGTTGGATTATGATTACAAAGAAGAGGATAATGAATGAATTAAATAAATATGAGCATTTATTTAATTAATAATTGAAATTAGTTGGATTTAGGATAATTAAATAAATCGATATTTATTTGATTATAGGAGAGAGAAAGCTATGAATAGGAATTACAATTGAGATTAGGGGCAACTAGATACATGATCGGGGGGTTGGGGACTGGACTGTTGAGCCGTCTGTTATGTTGAGTCGACGCATATGGGAATGCCCAGTAATCAATGGAGGAAATTTCGGGAGCAGTGGATCAGAGTGAACCCAGGTTGATCTGCTACGAGAAGAGAGCCCTAGCTAATGAATTAAACAAATAAAAAATAGTTATTTACATGATAGAAAAAAAGGTTAAGGAATTAATTAAATAAATTAAAATATTATTTAATTAATAGAGAAAATATGATAAAATTATAAAATAATAAAAATAATTATTTAATTAACGAGCACATTTTTAGGTGTCTAAATTGTACCCCTCTTTGAGATGATGTTACAAAGTATATTCATTTCAAAGATGATTAAAACATAGTGGGTAGGAAAGGGATAAAGACTAGAAACATGATGCCCCTTCTAGAGGATAGGTGGGTTAGGAGAACACATGTGTGCTCTTAAAAGAAAATATGGAGAACAAGGCTAGAAGCAAATGATATAAAGGATGATGAATGAAGGAGAGTATAGATAAGGAGATAGTAAATCGAAGGCCATATAAGTAGTTGTGAATGAGAGTGAATATGGTTATAGAAATGGGTAGATAGAGAAGACAAGTGCATGGTTTTGTAATAGTCCACATAAGATAAATGATAGATCAAAAGTATATTGTTTGGTTTTAGGAATGAAACATCTCGTATAACACAAGTTTCTAATTTCAAGGATGTAATAACCCATACACAATAAATGATAGGTGATAAGGATTTCTAATGTTGATTAGGAAATTGTTCATATAGCTTGTAGAATAGCTTGGAAATATGTTGTAGATTCATGATTTGCTAAGATCAATTGATTGTGCAATGTTTTGATTGTGTCTGTTCAAAGTGTTGGTATTTTAGTGAGAGGTAATTTATTATTTGATGTATTTGAATTTTTGAAAGATGTCTAGCTGACTAATTAAAGTATAAGGCATATATCAAGATTTATTATGAAGCAAGATGCATTTATTTCCCCTAGTATTTATCAAGCTATAAAGCATTATGAGAAAATGAATGAATTGATGACATGAAAATAGATAAGTGAAGGATGGAGCAATCTTATTATGGAATCATAGCTAATTTCATTTTCAAGGACTATCTCATGATGGAATAACATGTTTATCCTACCTGAGGAACTGGACATGAAAATGCAATGTGATGACATGGTGTATTAATTGGCATGTGGTTAACAAGAATGGAAATGTCAGGAGGTTTCTAAAAACATGTTTTACATTTTATGTACTTAGTTTTGGTCGAAGATCAAGGTGTTAGCACTTAGAAAAATAGTACTTTCATCCTTCAAAATTAATTTATTTTTGAACAATACATATTCATATCTTGCCCATTGTTGTCTGATGCTATCTCTCAAAAGATCACATTTTACAAATAAAATGACCCAAGTTAATATTAATATTACATTTTAAAATTGGTGGAATTTTTTTGATTTCAAACAGGATATCGAGTAGACACATAATTGTCTTGTCAAAATTGGGAGCATAACTAAGGCCTTGATGGTATTTTTCTAGAATGGTGCTTATGTCTTATCAAAGTAATAAGTATAAAAAAAACATGTAAGACAACAAAATATACAATAGGCTAATATTGAGGGGATGTGCTATATTGAAATGTCATCCATTAGAGAGATCGAAATTCAGCTTCACTGAAAATGCTAATAGTGATGTAGCTTTGGGGTCTACAAAGGTTGAGGAAGGTGTTGGAAACTAAAACTACAATTGAGACAATTGTTATATTGCCATTGATTTCAAACCTTAACTGGTGAGACAGTTGTCATCTTGTAAAGTGCCACATCAATTGATTGATGAAGAAGGTTTGAAAGAAAAAAGATAACAAGAAGACCTGGTGAAATGTTTGAGTTATGTGAAACTACAATGGGTACTTGATGATATCGCACCTTGACAAGGTAATATATTGTTTATCTTAATTCTAAGTGACATTTGGATGACTAAAAGATTAGTCTTGACCGAGTAACAAAGTAGAATATTAAGAAACTTAAGTTTGTGTCGAGTGATGTGTGTCGACTGAGCACCAGTATATGTCGAGAAAATTTAGTGTCGACTGAGCATCAATATTTTCTGAGTGCCATAGAATTATCGAGTTATCTAGTGATGACCGAGCAGAAGAACTCAGTATTGACCGAGTGTCAGTATTATGACAGTTTGAGAGAGATTTGAGATCCCAGTCAACATAGTTGATTTTATTGGGATATGTGAAGTGTATTTAAGATAAGGATGATTGTTGTGGAGAATTAAATGAGTATTCAATATATGTTTAACCATTTTATGTATGGACTCAAGAAGGAGTTTTATGATGCATTCTACAATGTAAATGGAAATAAAATTTTGGAAGGATTCGTTGGATCTGACTGTAGACGTCCAAAAATATTAATATTATTTTCCCTCTTATTCCTCTAACTATTTAATTTAATCAATTAAATAGTTTCATTTGCTAGTTTATCAATAGCTTAAATACTATTCTAATGTATTTCATTTAAATACATTTGTCTCATAAAATCTCCTTTTTAATAAATTTACATTTATTAAATCCCCCATATTCCTAATTCTTCTAAACCATGTTTTATTCAAATCTAATTTGAATTATAATCTAAACCCTAGCTAGGAACCTATTAATCCAACCTAGACAGCCTACCCTATTCCTACGCTACTCCCATCACCTCATTTCCTAAGTATGCTTACCCACCTGACTGTCCTTTAATCATGCTTAATGGGTGATTCCTAACCTTTTTAAGGCTAATGGAATGCTCACCCACATGGGGAAATTCTCTCCAAAAAGGTCACCCATTCCTCTTTAATTTCTTCTTACAAGTTTGTCT
>MU226992.1:265052-277440 GCA_018584345.1 Thuja plicata
CCCCCCCCCCCCATGTATATTTTTGTATTAATCATCCTATTGTACAACTTGAATACGCATAAAATCCCAAAAACATTTAAAATTTTCAAAAATAAAAAAAAATTCCAAAAATTCCAAAAACATCAAATATTCTACAAAATCATGCAATAAACACTTTGTTCTTTCCACATCGTTCCAGATCTTAGTTTTCAGCGATGTTTCAACTCATGTGACTACGATCATATTTTTCACCAAACCAATTATGTGACTGATTGTCCTTGCTCCCCATCATGTTCATAGCTTTTGCTAGCAAATATCTCTTTTATCAAATCAAATCCAATCTCTGCCCGTTAGGATGCATCCTTCTTGCGTCGGCTAATCACATCAATCCTGTTCATGGAAAGAACTTTGGACCGAATGACTACTTGGTCATGAGGCCTTCTTTATTGATTTTATCTTTTTGTGTCAGTTTAAACCTACTCACCACTACCTCGATCTGTTATATCTTGGTGTGTTGTGACTGGTCACTACTGATACATGCATATTTTGTAGTGTGCTTTTGTTTGAGCATCTATTCCATACAAAGGAATCTTGACATCTATATTTTCTAACACCTGATGCATACCTCCTCTTGCAATATCAAAATCAGATGTGTTCTCCATATTTTTACACACAAATAGATCCCTAATGCTCATTAGCTTCATTTTATTTCATTTGCATTTGCATTCTTAGCTGCATTCTTAATTGCATTTCAAAAGGCTTCTATTTATTCCCTCCTCTCTCTTCCTCTTGCCCATTGCATCCTTTTTTGAGAAAATTCCGCAACTTCATCTTTGTTTTATTCTTTTCTCAAAGGGGCACAACCCTGTACCGTCATTGCTTCAGCACGACTCCTAGAAACCCTCTTCCTCTGAGGTAACTTATTTTCTTATCTTTGACAAAACGTCTCTTGTGACGCCACGTCAAAGAGGGGAAAAATGTAGACGTCCAGCTATATTAATATTATTATTAATATTATTTTCCCTCTTATTCCTCTAACTATTTAATTTAATCAATTAAATAGTTTCATTTGCTAGTATTTATCAATAGCTTAAATACTATTCTAATGTATTTCATTTAAATACATTTGTCTCATAAAATCTCATTTTTTTAAAATTTACATCTATTAAATGCCCCATATTCCTAATTCTTCTAAACCATGATTTATTCAAATCGAATTTGAATTATAATCTAAAGCCTAGCTAGGAACCTATTAATCCAACCTAGACAGCCTACCCTATTCCTACCCTACTCCCATCACCTCATTTCCTAAGTATGCTTACCCACCTAACTGTCCTTTAATCATGCTTGATGGGTGATTCATAAACTTTTTAAGGCTAATGAAATGCTCACCCACATGGGAAAATTCTCTCCAAAAAGGTCACCCATTCCTCTTTAATTTCTTCTTACAAGTTTGTCTCCCATTTGGAAATATTGAGCTACTCAATATTAAATGCCAAATTTGACTCAAAATTGGCCATCTTTTCAAACCTATGCGTCCCTTATGTGGCTCTTATGTGGATTTCACATAGGTGCCACTTCATCCAAGCCTCTTCCTCTCTCCAAAAACTCTATAAATAGAGGCCTTCTCCTCTTCATTTTGCATCTCTCATATTTGCATTGTTATTATGTTAGCATAGATCTAGATTATATGTTTTCAATATGCTCTTAGTCTTTTTATGCTTAATTCACATAAATATCAAATGCTAGGTTTCAAATTGGTGAATGAATATTAGTTTCCATCTAGTATATGCATATCATCTTCATAACTAGCTTAGAATATCATTCTTTTGAAAGATTTGAGACTAGTTCCTTATACTTGTTCTTGAATTCTTTCATTTTGTCAATCTTGCATTTGCATTGGGATCCATTGCACTCTTGTGTGTTTGAGAGAGCACACCTACATCCTATCAAGAAGAGAAAATCAAAATGAGTAAAATAGGGTGCATTGTTACTTATTTTTATCTCAATCTGATGTTATGTTGAGTCCTTTGTTGCTTGCTTGCTCTTTCATGTGATCTTGAAATGATTTATGTGCTAACTCACTAAAACTTTTTATGTTTGAACTTGCTCTCAACAAATTGAAGAATTCCTTGTACACACTAACCAAACCCTAAGATCTACAGTGATGATTAAGTGGAAATAGATTGAGCTACCTAATAAAAGAGGTATAAAATTAATCTAATTGCGGGTTATGTGTGTGTGGTATGAGGTTAATTCAGTTGATTGGCCAAATCTAAGTAGGATGAAGAGAAGGCTCAAGAGAGTAGTATAGGACTGCATAGTGATGATTTCTTGAAGGATTTCCAAGAAGATCTGAGTGATAGAGATGACAATGAAGGCCAATTAGTGAATTAGCATTTGAGCTATAATTGGATCTGTATTTGCAAAGTGAGTTGTATGTTTCAGATCACAATTTGTTGTTACTTTCTAACCATTGTATCAGTTGCAAAATCCTTTTTAAAAAGGTTGACCTAACAGTCATATTGTTAAATACTTTAACCAAGGTGACATTCTAATGGAATGGTCTAAGCCCTCTAACAAGGCTCACTTTTAACAGGGTGATTAAATTCTTTAATCAAGTTACATTTAACAGTGTGTATTATAACCTTTAATTGGGTTGGCTTTTCATAGAGCTCACTTCAAAAGAGTAAAAAATTGGTAGCATGTTATTGTTGGTTTTTCCCATATTGGGTTTCCATGTTAAATCCTAGCATCATACTTGTGTGAGTGTTGTATTGTTAAGAGATTTATGTTCTGCAATTTGGTTACATTAGGATAGTAAACTACAAGTTTATATTATTGATTATATGTTATAAAGACTGAGTGGATCTGAGTTGGTTGAAGTGTTTTAAATTTTAATTGGTACATATAGACATTGGATAATTCATTCACCCCCCCCCCTCTCAGTTATTCTAAATCATTCTAACAATTGGTATCAGAGCTTTGTGGTGCTTGTAGAGAAAATTTTGAAGGTACTTGAAGCTAAAGATCAAGATGTATAAAAAGGAGGTACCAAGGCTGAACAAGGAGAATTCCCCTACATGGCAAAGTTTGATGAAGTTACACCTAGATTGAATTGGAGATGCTGTAAAATACTATGCGGAAAATGATTACATAACATTGCCTACTATTATGACAGCTCAGGAGATGAAAGAAAAACAAGAACACAACCAAGCAATGTTGGAGCTTGCATCAACCCTAAGCTATCCTGAATTTGAAGACATAAAAGATTGCAAAACTACAAAACAAATGTGGGATACATTGGCAACTATCTATGGAAGTGATACAAATGTACTAAGAGCCAAATCTGAAAGCTTGAGAGGTAAGTTTGATGAGATGAGAATGCAAGATGGTGAAACTATCGTTCAGTATAGTAGTCGAGTTAAGGAGGTTGTAAATTCTATTAGAGGAGAAAATGGAACTATTAGTGATGATATTGTTATTAGCAAGGTACTGAGAAACTCACTTCCTATATATTCTATTACATTATCTGCTATACAATAACTGAGATATACTCCTGGTAACAAATTAACTCGGAAAGGTCTAGTTGGTAGACTTATTTCTTTTGAAATGTCAAATTTTGATAATTTCACTCCTCACCACATTGATTATGTAATAAAATCACAATTGAATCTTCATAAATCAAAGAAAGGAAAATAAATACATGTGAATAGTGACATTGATACTTATGATGAATATATTGATGAACTTGAAGCACTTATGGCTAGAAGACTATCGAGAGGAAGAGGAAAATTCATAGGTAAACTTCCTATAATCTGTTTTTCATGTAACAAAGTTGGTCATATTGCTGCAAGATGTCCTGACGGGAATGAAAAGGATGAGAGAAGAGAAAGAAATTATAAAGACAAAAGGGATGACAGAGATTTTAGAAGGTATAAGGACTATAAAGACAAAGGTAAGAAATCCTTCTATATTGCTAAAGATGAAACTAATAGTGAACCTGATAAATCTGATGACAGTGCTATAGAAGTTATTTATGTTGCTATGAAAGATGATTTTGATGAAGATGAGAAAACTACACTTATTTCATATGTGAGTAAAGGTGATAGATGGATAATTGATAGTGGTTGCTCACATCACATGACTGGTGATAAAAGTAAATTTGAAACCTTAAACTATTGCAAAGGTGGTAGTGTTAAATTTGGCAATAACAAACCATGTCATGTGAAAGGAAAAGGATCAATAAAACTTACTGATAAGATCATATGTGGCAATGCCTATTGGGTTAAAGAACTAAACTGTAATTTTTTGAGTGTTGCTTAGTTGAATACTACTAGATACCGAGTTGAGTTCCATCATAGAAAGGCTAAAATCTTTGATGCTACTGGTGAACTGATTGGAAGTGGAGAACATACAAGAGGTAATTTTTTCTATCTAGATTTATCTGATGAGAGATGCCTGTTTGCACAATATGATGATATAAGGTTATGGCATAAGAGGTTATGTCATGCGAACTTTGACAATTTTGTAAACATTAGTAAGATGAAAAGAGTAAGAGGGTTACCAAGATTGAAGAAACCTGATAATGTAATGTGTAAGCAATGCCAGTTGGGCAAAGACAAAGTCTAGCTTTAAGAGCAAAACCTATACTTCAGATAATGTTATGGAATTGGTTCATACTGAGCCTTTGTGGACCTATTGGTGTACAAAGCTACCGAGGTGATAAATATTTCATACAATTTTTTGTTGATTACTCTAGAATGATGACTGTAATGTTTCTCAAAGAAAACTCTGATGCTTTTCAGTTGTTTAAGTGGTATTTGGAAAAAGTTGAAAAAGAGACAGGTAAGAGCTTGAGATGTCTGAGATATGATAGAGAAGGAGAGTTTATATCTAATGAGTTCAACTTATTCTACAATGATAGAAGAATTAAAAGACAGATGTATGCTCCAAGGACTCCCCCACCGAATGGCATAGCTGAAAGAAGGAATGGATCAATAATGGGTTGTGCTAGAACACTGATGATAGAAAAGAATGTTGTACAAAAGTACTGGAGAGAAGATGTAAGTACAACAATCTATACCTTGAACCAAGTACAAGTCAAGAAAGGTATTGATATTATACCTTATGAGTTATGGTATGGTTATGCACCTAATGTAAAATATTTTAAAGTTTTTGGGAGCAAATGTTATATACTGAAGGATAATAGAAATGGAAAACTTTATGCTAAGAGTGATGAAGGAATATTCCTAGGTTATTCCACTAAAAGCAAAGTGTATAAGTGTTTTAATTCTAACACTAACAAAGTTGTGGAAAGTGCAAATGTTAGAATTGATGAATATGCAAAAAAGAATGAAGTAAATGCAAGCAAGAACTTAAAGATTACAGATCTTTCATTTACATGAATGAAGGAGAGCCCAGCAGTGTGCCTGAACTTGAAAAAGAAGTTGTCGAATAATAGAATGATGGTGTCGAGCAGCATTAAGAAAATTCTGAGTTACAGAAAGACATTGTCGAGCATCAGGAGGAGATTGATGAGGAAGAAAAGAGACACAAAATGAACCCAAAATAAATTTTGATGATGAATCTGAGGATGAACAACAAGAGCAAAGGAGACCAGAACCTACACTAGCAAAGTATGTAAGAAGACATCATAAACTAGATTAAATTATTGAAGATAAAAATTCAGAGGTCATGACAAGAAGCAAATTGAAAAATCAGACATGTTTATTGTGTGAATTTGAAACAAAATCAGTGAAAAATGTTTTAGGAAATGAAGATTGGATACATGCCATGAATGGAGAAATTAAACAAATTGAGAAGAACAAAACCTAGACACTGATGACATTAAGTTTTTCCATTAGTATACTTAAAGTGAAAAACATGATAAAGGTCATCGGTATAGGCATAACCGACGGATAGCAAGCATACCCAATGAGATGACAATGTCTATCGTGAAAATGCTAAGTATAGAATTGCCTGATGAACACGGACAAGTGTTGAACTGATGACAAAGCATAAAGGACATTATCGACGATACAATTTTGTGAACATCACCGATAGAGCAGAAAAGGCAGGAACCTGACGAATAGTTCAATTAAGGGACATCGATGAAGCAAAAAACTGACAGAGCAAAGAATGAAAGAAAACTGACAAACTGACATAGCAGCTTGACCATCAGAACCGACAGTCAGTTACAGAACCCACTAAAAGTGGATATGACTTTCCATGTTAGATAAAATATTGTAATTCTATTTTTAGAGTTTTTATTTGTTTTAAAACTTTACTTGAGGGTCAAGCAAGTATATTGTAAATGTTTTAAAGCATCCTAACGGATCTAAAACATAACTAACTAAAGATCAAGGTCAAGTTGTAAACCTTGGATCTAGAGTTAATCTGAAAAGTGTGAACCAAGAATATACCTAGAAACTAGTATAAATAGATGTTCAATCATTTGTAATAAAAGACATGAAGTAACTTGGATAAATGATTGTAGCCATGAAGAGCATCTAAGTAGCAGAAGAGAATTCATGCAAAAGTTCAGAAACAGATTATATCAGTTATCAAGAACACAGACAAGGATATCAACGAGCAGAGACAAGGTATTATTCAAATCACTCAAGGTGATTACATATACATTGTAATCTTTACAGGATCTTTTATCAGTAATTAGAGATTGCATATACTATCAAATCAATATTTATATTGTAGTTGCCTTCTAACAAGTGCATCACATCTAAAATCCTTTTGTAGAAGCTGGACTTAACAGTTCTTTGATAAATCTCTTAACAAAGTGCACACTTAATAGTGTTGCTAAAGCTTCAAATGAAGTAGATGCTAATAGGTCTCCACTCTAATACTCCTAACAGGGTAGATCATCAGAAGTGGTCAAATTGTAAGCCTTAACCGGCTCCCTTCTTATCTTCAAATAGTGAAGTTTTGTGGGTAGACATCCCCACAGTAGTTTTTACTTCCTAACAGGAGTTTTCTACGATATCATATCATGTGTTATGTGTTATTTATTTTCATGTATGTTTCTTGAATGTTTACACATGCAAAGAACTTATATTATGATTTCACATACATAAATAAAGATAAACAGATAGATAGGGATATACAAATCTGATGACACAAAGGTTAATGGGCCAACCACATTAAAAAATTTAGAGGTACTGATTCACCCCTCCCCTCTTAGTACATCATTCCAATAATTCCAATAGACACTAGTACCTAGATCAAAGGACAATAATGTTATTGGAACAAATTGGGTATTTAGAAACAAGCTTAATGAAAATGGAGAAGTCATAAGAAATAAGGCCAGGCTGGTATGAAAAGGTTATGCACAAGAAGAAGGCATTGACTATGGTGAGAATTGTAACCACCTGAATTTGGTCTGTTCCAACTATGGACCCTATTTTCCCTAAGTGTGATCATACCCTCGATTGTGTCCAAACGACCCTATTACTGCTTGGCATTATTCTTTAAATCAATTTAATGTCCTAGGTGATTTTTATCACTGATTTATATTAACTATTATAGCCATGTAATTCAAATCAATTTTGACCAATCAAATCAAACATGGCTATAGTATTTAATTATAAAGGAATTAAATAAATCCTAAAATCAAATACCCACTTGCAATTAACCCATTCCCCCTAGCCTATTTAATTTTAATTAAAATGGCTATAGTCTCCTAATTATTAAAAAGCAATTAAATTGTTTAAATAATTAATTCCTATATTTCTAAATGAAATAAATAAGTTTATTTTATTTATTAATATTCCCTCAAACCCCAACCTAACCCATCTCAACCACTTCTACTCTGGGTTCTAACCCTTCTCAACCCATTCACCCATGCTAATCTAATCCTAATCCTAAATTCTACTCTAACACACCTCCTAATGTTGTCACATTCCATTAAGGAATGATTAACAACTCAACCCACTTGAGAAAGTCCACTTTCTCAAGTTGGACTTTCTTAAAGTCCATTTTCTCAAGCCACTCTCTTACATCCTCCCTTGCCTCTTTAAGGCTTTCATTAATACCTTATTAATGAAGATGCCTTAAGCCTATGTCTCTCCCATACCTTATTAATGCCTTGGGCATTAATGGCTCTTACATCTTCATGTATGAGTCTTCTAATTCATAAATGAACCTTGTCCCCCCTCTCTCTCCCCCATTCTTCTATAAATAGAAGCTTGTTTTGAGAGCAAAGAAGCCTTCACATTTTAGATAAAATCACATTGTTATGTTGTTAGATTCATCCTAGATTTACATTTCACTTATTTTCTCATGCTAGTTCATTGTTTTATTTTCATCTTTTAAAGCTAGATTACATGCTTTTTCATCTTTTTAGCTTAAATTTGAATTAAATCCTTCATGCTAGAATAGTATTGGTCACTGATTTATAGCATATTCTGAGGGCTAGTATGTTATGAATTACACTCTTTCTAGTTAGAAGGCAATAGGTCAGTTTTAGTGGGTTTTACATGCTTTTCTAACCCTTTTGGACTAATATAATGACTTATTGAGTGTTTGTGTTATTTTCAGCAGGTACCCAAATACACACACATTTCTGGCACCCACTGTGGGGCCCAATTTTCAACTTGGCCTTGTTTTCTAACACTTTCTTGTCAATTTGCATGCTCAGGAATCAATCACGGGATCGCATTTGACCATTTTGGATCACATTCGGGATACGCCATCACACCGCGTAAATTTTGGCTTGCATCCAGGAATTCTCGGGTCCTTTTCAATTTAGGCTCGCATCTGGGGGAACATTCAGTCACATCCGGGATGATGGGTCGCATATGGTAATTTTTGCATAGTATCCGGGATGCTGGGTCGTATCTGGTAATTTTTGCATAGTATCCAAGATGCTGGATAGCATCTGGTAATTTCTGCATAGTATCCGGGATGCTGGGTCGCATCTGGTAATTTTTGCATAGTATCCTGGATGTTGGGTCATATCTGGTAATTTTTGCATAGTATCCAAGATGCTAGATAGCATCTAGTAATTTTTGCATAGTATCTGGGATGCTGGGTCATATCTGGTAATTTTTGCATAGTATCCGGGATGTTGGATAGCATCTGGTCATTTTTGCATAGCATCCTAGATTTCCGGGATAGTATCTGGTAATTTTTGCATAGCATCCCAGATTTTTGGGGTAGTATCTGGTAATTTTTGCATAGCATCCTAGATTTCCAGGATAGTATCTGGTAATTTTTGCATAGTATCCGGGATGCTGGATAGCATCTGGTAATTTTTGCATAGTATCCCAGATTTTGGGGATAGTATCTAGTAATTTTTGCATAGCATCCCAGATTTCGGGGATAGTATCTGGTAATTTTTTTATAGCATCTAGTTAAAATTATTGTGGTCTTCATTTGCTTAATTATAACACTTAACCAGTTGTGTTTCTTGACATCTTGAACAACTTAACAAGTGATTACAGGTTCTATTCAGGAGTTGGAAGACATTTCTAACATTTGTGGTTGCAGGATTTTTCAATTGCTTTCAAATACTAACCCCTTTCAAAATTTTCCAAATTTAAGACCATTTCTCCAATTGCTAAAACAACTAGATATTATTCTATTTTCCTCTTGAGGAAAATCAGAAAGTCAGACGTTGTCTTATCATTTCTAACAAAATTGGGGGTAACCGAACAAGCAAACACACTGTTTAATTTATTTTGGGGATAGAAATTGAACAAACACAAATCACTAAATCATGTGGGATCAATGAACAAAATTGTATAATTCTTTTTCAATTCAGTAATTGAACAAAACAAAGTACTAAATATGTGGGCTCCATGAACAACACATCGTTTAATTGCTTTTGGATCAGAAATTGAACAATACAAACTCACTAAATTTTTGTAGTTAATTGAACAAGGCAAATTTCCCTTTCAAGCATCCTATTTTCATTAAAATAGGAACCATTAAGTCAAGCTCAACATAGCTTGAGGGAAAGAATTTTGTTTTAATTGTTTGAGGAGAAAACGGCATGGACTAGGAGAGTATGCTCTTCTTCTTTTGAAGAATCAGAAATTTAGAAATCCTAAGCTTGCCAATCCTGGTTACCGATCTTTTTAACAGTAGAGGGCCTATCGGTCGAGGAAAAAATCTCCCAGGAATGACCCAAGTGAGGACAGGTATTACGCCGACCCTTTCAACTCACTATAAATAGTTGTTTCCTTGTAGGCCAAAGCCTCGGAAGACGAAACTATTTTTGTTCTTGGAATTTTGACATCATTCCTTGAACATATCGAGGTATATATAGAGCGGATCCGCTTGAATCTTGCTTGCGAGACTATATATATTCAGGTACTCATAGGGCTATATGCCTCAATTTTGCCTTGTGCAATTCTATGGGGGACAGTTTCGAATGGATTGCCCAATAATCTATAACAAATTCAACTGAAAGAATACCCGATTCATCCCTGAAAGGGTGATAATCTTTGTGCAAGGCAAAAAGTAATTTCCCCAAGACACTCATCATATCGTGCCCTCACTTGCGTTTGGAGTTGGCTAATACATCATCATGACTGGAGCCATTACGTGCTTGGTGAAGGCTGTATTCTGATTAGCATTTGAGTGTGTACCTAAGTCAACAAGCAAAGATTTTCATCCTCCACCTAGAAAATAGGACAAAAAGAGTGTTTGTTTCACCCTCCTAACAATACAAATCTATTTGACGTGCTTGCAAAATCACTAAAAAGATAAACTTCTTCAAACAAGAAACCATATTCAAACCTTTAGATACATGTGTTCTTCACTGGAAAGTCTCCAAACACAATCACAGATCAAACAAACTGCACGAACTTCCAAAACACAAATTTCAAAACTAGAAAAATCTAACAAAAACATCAGAAAATCACATCCTAGATTTTCGGGATAGTATCTGGTATCTTGGATCGAATCCCAGATTTTTGGGATAGTATCTGGTGTCTTGGCTCACATCCTGAATTTCTGGGATAGTATCTAGTATCTTGGCTCGCATCCCAGATTTCTGGGATAGTATCTGGTATCTTGGCTCACATCCTAGATTTCTGGGATAGTATCTGGTATCTTGGCTCGCATCTAGGAAGAAACCTCACATCTGGGGTCATCAAAAGCTTGCATCTAGGAGCTCGCATGTAGGACAGTGGGCACTTACAAAATAGTTTCTTAGAAAGTCTCAATTGATTTGGATACCCCTTTTGCTCTTCAATCTGGTCCTATTGCTTTTACTGATCCATCTGTCACTGTTTCACAACTTGCTTTTAAGTCTACCTTGCATGTCCTTTTGGATCTTCACAATTGGTCCCGAATCATGTAGATTTTACAATCAGCAAAACAACTTGATTCCCAGCTCACTATCAGAGCACTCTAACACCCTCTGACGCTAGAGTCACTTACTTCAAACAATCGACTCTCATTGGTTCCCAGCTCACTATCAAGGCACTCTAACACCCTCTAACACTGGAATCAATCACTTTGAAACTTCAAAACCAAACTCACACATTTGGGGAAAATTTGGAATTCCTTTTGGCACCATTCCAAGACTTTGATCAAAACAATCTTACGATGGCTGACAACAAATGGGATGCATCCTATGGTTTTAACAACAAGGAAGAAGAAATTCTCATTAAGAACCTATCTAAGAAAATGCAAGCTTTGGAATCTAAAATTCAAGACTTAAAGGAACAAAAGGATACCTCATCAAAGGGGTCTTCACTAAGATCAATCTTTCCTCTTCTCTATGAGCAGGATGCACACATGTCTTCACATTCTTCAGGTAAGAAGAGACCTACTCAAAGTAATCCTATATTTGATGAGGAGATTATTTCACAAGATCGTGTCAATCCTATATTTGATCAACATCCTTATATTAT
Organism: Thuja plicata; assembly: GCA_018584345.1. Classification (NCBI taxonomy): domain Eukaryota; kingdom Viridiplantae; phylum Streptophyta; class Pinopsida; order Cupressales; family Cupressaceae; genus Thuja; species Thuja plicata. The sequence goes on from MU226992.1 coordinate 276,911, forward strand.
TGAATCCAACATCTCTTTGGAGAGTTCAAGTAGATCAAACTGTCCAAGGGATAGAGCATTTACTCCTTTGGGGCAAACCTATGAATCAACATTGGAAGAACTTCTTGAAAATAATATTATCACATTGCCTCAAACCACCTCATGTGGGATGACATTCTTGAATACCTACTGTTCCTATCATCAAAACAATGAGCATAAGACCTCACATTGCATGGATTTAAAGCATAAGATCTAAGATCTAATTGATGATGCCATAATCGAAGTTGAAGATACTAATGAAACACCTAAAGATACTACTCTCAATCATGATCAAAATCATGAACCTATGTCTAAAAATGAGCTACATGACACCTCTACTTCTTCCACTATTCCTCCATCTAACAAAGCTTCAAGGATATCAAAATATCCTCCATCACACAGAGATTCTAATGCTTTTTATGATAACTATGTCTACCCTCAAGGGTTGCCTTTAAAAGAAATCCAAGCTAATCTATATCTTGCAGCAAGTACATTCCATGCTCCTAAGATCA
>MU226992.1:286389-319899 GCA_018584345.1 Thuja plicata
TTATTAATGCCTTGGGCATTAATGGCTCTTACATCTTCATTTATGAGTCTCCTAATTCATAAATGAACCTTGTCCCCCCTCTCTCTCTCCCATTCTTCTATAAATAGAAGCATGTTTTGAGAGCAAAGAAGCCTTCACATTTTAGATAAAATCACATTGTTATGCTGTTAGATTCATCCTAGATTTACATTTCACTTATTTTCTCATGCTAGTTCATTGTTTTATTTTCATCTTTTAAAGCTAGATTACATGCTTTTTCATCTTTTTAGCTTAAATTTGAATTAAATCCTTCATGCTAGAATAGTATTGGTCACTGATTTATAGCATATTCTGAGGGCTAGTATGTTATGAATTACACTCTTTCTAGTTAGAAGGCAATAGGTCGGTTTTAGTGGGTTTTACATGTTTTTCTAACCCTTTTGGACTAATATAATGACTTATTGAGTGTTTGTGTTGTTTTTAGCAGGTACCCAAATACACACACACAAGAATTTTTCCCTAGTTGCTAGATTGGAAGGAGTTAGAACTCTACTGGCTTATGCATCTTACAAAGGATTCAAAGTATATCAAATGGATGTCATATCAGCATTCCTGAATGGAATACTAGAAGAAGAGGTATACATTGAACAATCTGAAGGATTTGTTGATTCAAGCAAGAAGAATATGGTTTGAAAGCTACACAAAGTATTGTATGGGTTGAAGTAAGCCCCTAGAGCATGGTATGAGAGATTGCGCAATTACTTGGTCAAGATTTGATTTACAAGGACAAATGACAACATTAATTTGTACTTAAAGTCTGAGAAAGGTAAAGGGATATTATTAGCTGAAATATTTGTTGATGATATCATATTTGGAGGATAGGATGTTGTATGCCAATTATTTGCAAAAGAGATGCAAACTAAATTTGAGATGGCTATGTTTGGAGAGATCAATTTTTTTATTGGTTTGGAAGTATATCAGATGAAGAAAGGTATCTAAATTACACAATCAAAGTATATCAAGGATATACTTAAAAATTTTGGCATGGAGGACTCCAGACCTATAAGTACTCCCATGGCTACTGGACAAAAACTATCAAAGACTTGTGAGACAGCTGAAGTGAATCAAACCCTTTATAGATCAATGATTGGAAAATTACAATATGTTGTCCACAATAGACCAGATATTGCATTAGCAGTTGGGATTGTTGAAATATTTTGTGCAAATCATAAAGATAGTCACTTAATGGAAGTGAAAAGGATTCTGAGATATTTGAAGGGAACAGAGGACTATAAATTATATTACAAGTAGACTGAGAAGTTTGAACTAAAATTTTACACAAATACAGATTAAGAAGGTAATGTTGATGAAAAAAAGAGCATAAGTGGTGGTACATTATTTTTAGGAAAGAGATTAGTCTCTTGGACAAGCAAGAAATAGAACTATATTTCTCAATCTACAACAGAGGTTGAATATGTCACAGCAGCAGTGAATTGTTCAAACATAGTGTGGATAAAGCAATTGTTGAAAGGTATGAAGGAAGATATAACAAACCCAATTGTTATTTTTTATGATAACATTGGTGCTATAAATATTTCAAAGAACCCTGTGATGCATACAAATACCAAGCATATTGCTATCAAGTATCATTACTTGAGAGAGCTGGTACAAGACAAAGAAGTAAGACTTGAATATGTTAATACAAAGGAACAGTTGGAAGATATATTTAATAAAGCTTTAACTAAGGATACTCATGAGTATATAAGAGGAAAATTGGGGGTGATTCCCCTATCTAAGGCTAACTGAGATCTTATCAAGTGGCTGCATCAAATGTGCTACATAGAATATGTGATAGATTGATGCAAAAGGTGGTCACACTTTAGGTATTGTCTGAAGCTACGAAGTGTTAAGAAAAAGATGTTGATCAATCATAAGCAAGATGATATAGGGAGCATAGAATTTATAAAACCCGACATCGAGATATCTACATAATGAAGATGTATGTCTTTGGTATTATTGTCAAAGAGGGAGAATAAGACATGAAAACATTGAGGGAGACGACACAGAGAGAGATAAGCTACAAAGAGAAATCTATCCAAGAGGGAGACACTATTTGTATTGGAGAGAATTAGAATAAAGATAAGGACATTAATGAAAATTTGTTTATAGAACATTCTTTTTGGATTGTTTGGGAACCTTGCATATGTTGTTTGTTTGCATGTGTTTGTCATTAATGCCAAAGAGGGAGATTGTTGGAAACTACAATTGATATATTGTCATTGATGTCAAACCTTAACTGGTAAGACAATTTCTATCTTGTAAAGTGTCATATCAATTGATTGATGAAGAAGATTTGAAAAGAAGAGATAACGAGAAGACCTAGTAAAATGGTTGAGTTATGTGCAACTATAATGGGTACTTGATGAGATCACACCTTGACAAGGTAATATATTGTTTATCTTAAGTCTAAGTAAATTTTGGATGACTACAAGATTAGTCTTGACCGAGTAATAGAGCAGAAGATTAGGAAACTCAAGTTTGTGCCAAGTGATGCAAGTGTCGACTGAGCGCCAGTATATGCCGAGCAATTTTAGTGTCAACCGAGCATCAGTATTCACTGAGTGTCAGATAATTACCAATTTATCTAGTGATGATCAAGCGGAAGAACTTAGTATTGACCGAGTGTCAGTATTATGACATTTTGGGAGAGATTTGAGATCCCAGTTGACATAGTTGATTTTATTGGGATATGTGAAGCGTATTTAAAATAAGGATGATTGTTGTGGAGAATTAAATGAGTATTTAATATATGTTTAATCATTTTATGTATGGACTCAAGAAGGTGTTTTATGATGCATTCTACAATGTAGATGGAAACAAACTACTGGAAGGATTCATTGAATCTGACCAAACCCTAAGATCTACGGTGATGATTAAGCAACAATAGATCAAGCTACCTGATCAGAGAGGTATAAGATTAACCTAATTGCGAGTTATGTGTGTGTGGTATGAGGTTAATTCAGTTGATTGGAAAAATCTAAGCAGGATTAAGAAAATGTTGAAGAGAGTAGTACAAGAGTGCACAGTGGTGATTGCTTGAAGGATTCCCAAGAAGATCTGAGTGATAGAGATGACAATGAAGACCATTCAGTGAATTAACATTTGAACTATAATAGGATTTGTATTTGCAAAGTGAGTTGTATGTTTCAAATCACAATTTGTTGTTACTTTCTAACCATTGTATCAGTTGCAAAATCCTTTTAAACAAGGTTGACCTAATAGTCATATTGTTATACTTGTGTGAATGTTATTTGATGTATTATACTGTTAACATATTTATGTTCTACAAGCTGGTTACATTAGGATAGTAAACTGCAAGTTTATATTATTGATTATATGTTATAGAGACCGAGTGGATGACTGAGTGGATCTGAGTTGGTTGAAGTGTTCGAAAGTTTAATTGGTACATCTGGACCTTAGATAACTGATTCAGTCCCCCCCCCCCCCTCTCAGTTAATCTAAATCATTATAATAGAAGGTTACATTAAAGGGTAAGATTTCGATGAGATATATTAAATTTTGTATCAAAAAATAACCAAATGCTCAAAGTGATCTAGAGGAAATCATTTCTATAAAGTGATCTTTTGGAAAAACACACAAGAGTTTTATCAAAAATGTTCTCATCAATAACACTGGGAGTACCTAGTGAGGTCAGGAACATCTTATCAAAAGCAATATTTAATGACATGTAACTGATTGAATGTTTGAAGATGTTAATTTGATGATCATGCAAGGCATTAAATCAGTTAATGTATTGTATTTTCATTGATGTCAACTTGATATAATTTGTATGGTCATGGAAATACATCCAAAGAATTCAAAGAACCAATGAATCAAAGGCTATGTTATCAATAATGCATATAAGTCAAGTATTCACTAAGTGACTGTATACACTTACGAAGTGCACACCGACGAAGAGAGTAAAAGAGAAAAAGTTATAGTGTTACCCAACGAGCTAATGCACAGCATTACCAATGAGAAAAGTCACAATGTTGCCCGATGAGAAAAGCACATACTAACCCTATAGAAAGAATTATAGTTTTGACCAATGAAAAAAGCAAGGATGGAGATCCCGATGACAAATAAAGTCACACTGACAGAATAGTTAGTTATCACCAATGATTAACTCGAGTGTTGACCGACAGAACAGAGAGTTCAGAAAATGACAAAATGCTTAGCTGTTAAGAAGCTAAAGATAGACTTAACTAATACTTATCATTGTTTTAATCCTCCAGATAAAGCTAGAGATAAGTAATTGATTTAAAGCTAATTTGTCTAGTTGGAAAGAAGATTTCTTTGAGATAAAATAGGAGTTTTCTTTAAATCTAAATGGTGAGAATTGTGGATCATGCCAAGAATCAAGAAATCCAAGAAAAGGAGAAATCATGTCTATAAAGAGACAAACCCAATTCATTAAGAATTGGAGTGTGGGGTGAAAAAGAGAACAGGAAAGATGCTAAAGAAAATATGAAGGAGAAGAAATTCTTCATTCAGTCCTGATCAATCAAGCTAAGGAAGGAGCTAGATTTTGTAGACACCAAAAAGTAGTGAGACAACATCGCATAGTAGAACAGTGTGGAGCAAAGGTATAGAATTGATTATATTGATCAGTGAGGTAATGCACTTACAATAGATCTGAAAATCTGCAATTAAGTTTTATGTATGAACAAATCATTAATGTTTCAATTTAACCATTGAAGCATCAAGTCTCTTAACCGAGTAGGAATTAAAAATCTTCTACAATTAAGATACATCCCAAGGAGTATCAAAAATTTTGATCATGAAAGCAGCATTGGATATGCCCAATACCTATTGATAGGCCAAGTGAGTGTTTGATCAAGGATGGTAGCATTAGATGCCAGATATTAGGTGACAAACTATCTTTTAAATCCTCTAACAAGGTCACACCTAATAGTGTGTTTGTAACCTTTAAAAGGGTTGGCTTCTAACAGAGCTCACTTTAGAAGAGTGAAAATTTGGCATACCAATCCCAGTGGTTTTTCCCTTAACAAGGTTTCCACATTAAAAATCCATGTTTTATGTGTTTATGTTTCATTACTTTACTGTTTTACATTTTACATATGCAATTCTGGATTTATCAGTATACTTTGCATATTTACCGTGTTTTGGTAAATAGTTGATTGCTTATCATTAATCATACAGAAGAGAGATTTACAAAGCAATCTGACAAGTAGAAAATTGATATAATTATTTTAAGGCATTCATCGTGTAGAACAAAAGATAACTAGAGACATAATTTGTGGTTATAAGTTTTAAGGTTTGATTTAAGGATAAATTTTTTAGGCCACTGATTCACCCCCCCCCCCTAGTTATTACTAACAATTCGTATCATAGCTTGTGTTCTTAAAAGGAAGGTTTCAAGACCTAAGTTAAAGATCACAAGATGAATAGACAAGATGTGCCCAAGTTAAACAAAGATAATTTTGCTTCATGGCAGAGAAGAATAAGACTCCACTTTTCAGGTATTGGAAATGATTTTACTCAATACTTAGATGTTGAATATGTATTTCCCACAAGAGAACCAATAGTTGAACAATTGAGAGAGAAGCGTGAACACAATTGCATGATGATAGAGCTTGCTTCCTCACTCTCTGATGTTGAATTTGAAGATTTCAAAACCTGCAAGACTGCAAAGCAGATGTAGGAAAAATTGATGCTTGTACATGGTGGTTACAAGAATGTTTTGAGAGCCAAGGCATAAATCCTTAGAGGAAAGTTTGATGATCTCAAAATGAAAGAAGATGAAAACATCACACAGTATAGCACACAAATCAAAGAGGTAGTCAATGCTATCCGAGGAGTTGGAGGTATACTAGAAGAAGATATAGTGGTAAGTAAAATTATAAGAACCCTACTGCCTACTTATGCTATTAGAGTATCTGCCATTCAAGAAATGAGAGCAGTAGAAAATAGCAATGTTACTCTAGACAGTTTGATTGGAAGACTAATTTCATTTGAGATAAATAACTTTGATAATAGTGTCTTACCAAACATAGAATCTACATTCAAAACTTCTATGAGAATAATTAAATCAAGTCATAAACACACTATGAGAAAAGATAGTTATAGTGAAAGTAAAGAACAAGATCTTGACGAAATTGAAGCACTTATGGCTAGAAGAATGCAGAGAGGCAAAGTTAAATTACCACTTGTTTGTTTTAATTGTAAAGAGATTGGACACTTTGCTACAAGATGTCCTAAAAGAAGAAAAGAAGATAGATGTAATGACAGATCATTTGAAAAGAAGTCTGACAGAGGTGATTACAGAAGCTACCGACAATCAGAAAGAAGAGATATCCGAGACTACAAGGACAAAGGAAAGAAGGCTAGTTACCTAGAAAAATGCAAAGATGATGATACTGACACTGAATCTGAGGAAGACATCGAGATGGTGTTTGTGGCAGTAAAAGATGATTCAGATGATGATGAAGAAAGGTATGTAGAAACTGCATTCATATCTAAAGTTAGTAAAAATGATGTCTAGATCATATATAGTGGCTGCACTCACCATATGACTGGTGATAAACAAAAGTTTGAGACTTTTGAATACTATAAAGGTGGTTTAGTAAGAATGGGTAATGACACACCTTGTCCAGTTGAAGGTAGAGGAACCATAATGTTGAATAACCAGATAAAATGTGAAAAATGCTTATTGGGTAAATGGATTGAATTATAAGCTATTGAGTGTTTCTTGGTTGAATAATTCAGGTCACAGAGTAGCATTTGAAAATAAGAAGGCAAAGATCTTCAATAAATCAGGAAATCTGATTCGAACCGGTGAGCAAATAAAAGGTAACTTATTCCATCTGAATGATACTGACGCCACTTGCTTAATGGATAGAAATGAAGACATATGGTTGTGGCACAAAATATTGTGTCATGTAAACTTTGGCAACATGATGAAAATAAGCAGAAAAATAAATGTAAGAGGCTTACCGACGATGACCAAGCCCGACAACATCATGTGTAAGAATTGTCAAAAAGGTAAGATGACAAAGTCTAGTTTCAAAAGAAAAACCCATACATCTGATGCCATTCTAGAATTAGTCCATAGTAATTTATGTGGACCTATGAGTAAAAAGAGTTATTATAGTGATAGATATTTTATTCTCTTTGTTGATGATTACTCTAGAATGACGACAGTCATGTTTTTAAAGGATAAATCAGAAGAATTTAAGATGTTTAAATGGTATAAGGAAATGGTTGAGAAACAAAGTGGTAAAGAATTGAAATGCTTAAGATCAGATAGAGGAGGGGAATTTATTTTAGATGAATTCACTAACTTTTGTAATGGGCATGGAATCAAAAGACAGGTCTCTGCACCAAGAACACCACAGCAAAATGGAATTGCTGAAAGAAGGAACAGGTCCATAGCTGATTGTGCAAGGACACTAATGATAGAGAAATGCATCACCCAAATCTTCTAGAGAGAAGTTGTCAATATTGTTGTCTATACATTGAACAAAGTACAATTGAAGAAAGACACAAAGAAGACACCTTATGAGCTTTGGTATGGATACACACCCAATGTAAGTTATTTCAAAAAATTTGGCAGTCAATCTTATATCTTAAAAGATGATGGAAATAGAAAACTTGACTCCAAGAGTGATGAAGGAATATTTCTAGGGAATTCCACCAAGAGCAAGGCTTATAAATGTCTAAATAAAGCCTCTAATAAAATTGTTGAAAGTGCAAATGTAAAGATGGATGAATTTGCATAGAAGAATGAAAAGGAAAGCACTAAAAAACCAAAGGACTACAATAGGTTTGTATACAATGAGGAACCTGACACTCTACCCAACCAACTATGTAGAGCTTCTGAGCAACAGATCATTGCACCTGAGCATTAGGCGACAAATACCGACAATCAGAATATTCCTCAAGATGATGCACAAAGTGATGGAGAATAGAATGAAGGACAAAATGATGATCAAGTTGATAGACAAAGAGCTGAACATGCACTTGCAATATATGTCAGAAAGAACCATCCACAGAACTAGATGATTGGAGACAAGAAGGCTGGTATGAGAACCAGAAGTAAGTCTCTAAATACAAGATGTCTTATTTGTGATTATGAGCCCAAATCTGTCAATGTTGCACTAGATAATGATGAATGGATAAGTGTTATGTATGAAGAGATTGAGCATATAGATAAAAACAATACATGGACACTTGTACCGAGACCAGATGACAAGAATTTCATCGGTACATAATGGATATTTAGGAACAAACTAAATGAGAATGGAGAAGGCACCAAAAATAAAGCAAGACTAGTATGCAAGGGGTATGCACAAGAAGAAGGGATTGATTATGGAGAGACCTTTTTCACCCGTTGCTAGGATAGAAAGAGTAAGAATATTACTTGCTTATGCTGCATGTAGAGGATTAAAGGTATATCAAATGGATGTCAAGTCTGCAATCCTAAATGGAATACTTGAAGAAGAGGTATACATTGAACAACCAGAAGGGTTTGTTGATCTAGACAAGAGGGACATGGTATGTAGACTACACAAAGCCTTGTATGGATTTTAACAAGAACCCCAAGTCTGGTATGAAAGACTTCATTCCTATCTTATAAGTATTGGATTTGTAAGAACTAGTGAAAATAGTAATCTTTATTTGAAGGAAGATATTGATGCTAACATTTTGATTGTTGATATATTTGTTGATGACATCATATTTAGAGGCAATGATATGCTATGAAAATCATTTGCAAATGAAATGAGCAAAGAGTTTGAGATGTCTATGTTTGGAGAGATCAAGTTCTTTCTTGGTCTATAGATCATGCAACAAGATGAAGGTATTTTCATTACACAATCCAAATACATCAAAGAAGTACTGAAAAATATTCAAAATGGAAGAGTCCAAACTAGTTGGAACACCGATGGCAACTGGATGCAAGCTGACAAAGGAAGACAATTCATCAGAGGTAAATTAGACTTTGTACAAATCAATGATTGGAAAACTCATGTATGTTGTACATACTAGACCAGATATTGCACATGCAGTAGGAATAGTTGCAAGATTTTCTGCTAATCCCAGAGAATCGCATATGATGGCTATGAAAAGAATTCTAAGATATCTAGAGAATACCAAGGAATATGGCTTATGGTATAGAAGAGAAGGAAAATTTGAACTTAAGGTCTTTACCGACACTGATTGGGATGGAAATATTGATGACCGGAAGAGCACAACTGGAGGAGCATTCTTTATGGGTGACAGACTTGTCACATGGATCAGCAAGAAGCAAGGATGCATCTCTCAGTCTACTGCAGAAGTAGAGTATGTTTCTGCTACTGCAAATTGCTCAAATATTGCATGGATCAAACAGTTACTAGAAGGTATGCATATGAAAATTCTTGAACCAGTAATTATCTACTGTGATAATACAAGTGCAATAAACATTTCCAAGAATCCAGTCATGCATGCTAAAACAAAGCATACTACCATCAAGTATTATTATTTGAGAGAACAAGTTCAGGCAAAGGAGGTGATACCTGAGTATGTGCAATCAAAGGAACAATTGGTCAATATCTTCACCAAGCTACTGCCCAAGGATGTTTTTGAATACTTGAGAAAGAGACTAGGGGTCGGACCCTTGTCTACTAGTCAGTAAGATGACTAGAAGGATGCATCAACCTACATATTATCAAAATATCATTCATTTTTATGCAAGAAGAGAGATGGACTTAAAAGATACATCTATACACAACAAGGTATTTGTCTACTCCAAGCACCAGAGTTATTATCGATGGATAGGGAAAATCAAGGAATATATTATGGACGGAAAGGATCTGTTTGGAAAAGATGTTTGTTTGGCATTGTTGTCAAAGGGAGAGAGATATCTCATTATCATACTGATAAAGGGAGAGATTATATCCATTATCATCTCAGCCATTATCATCTCAAGGAGAGATTATATCCATCAAAGTATCCAAAGGGAGAGATGTAACAAGAATGGGAGAGTACACACAAAGGAAAAGAATTGCTTTCAAGAGACATTAAAAGAAATGAGAATAATCAAAGGGAGAGAGTTTGACACAGAAGAAGAACACATCACATTAGAGAAAGAAAGATTCTACATCTATCCAACGAAGGGATTGAAGATAGAAAGAAAGCTGCAAGAATCAAATCAAAGCTATTTGAGCTTACCAAAAGCAAGATATTTGTAATAGTTGCATTAGGAATGCTTGGTGAAACTATATATTTCATATTGTATTAGTGGTAATATAGTATGATAATGTAGTATGTTTCCATCAATGCCAAAGGGAGAGATTGATGACATGTAACTGATTGAATGTTTGAAGATGTTAAGTTGATGATCATGCAAGGCATTAAATCAGTTAATGTATTGTATTTTCATTGATTTCAACTTGATATAATATGTATGGTCATGGAAATACTTCCAAATACTTCAAAGAACCAATGAATCAAAGGCTATGCTATCAATAATGCATATAAGTCAAGTATTCACTAAGTGACTGTATACACTGACGGAGTGCACGCCGACGGACAAAGTAAAAGAGAAAAAGTCATAGTGTTACCCGATGAGCTAATGCACAGCATTATCGATGACCAAAGTCATAGTGTTTCCCAATGAGAAAAGCACAGAGTAACCCGACAGAAATAATTACAGTGTTGCCCGATGAAAAAATACAAGGACGTAGATCTCGATGATAACTGAAGTCACACCGATGGAACAGTCAGTTATCACCGATGACTAACTAGAGTGTTGACCGACAGAATAGAGAGTTTAGAAAATGACAAAATGCTTAGCTATCAAGAAGCTAAAGATAGACTTAACTAATGCTTATCATTGTTTTAATCATCCAGATAAAGCTGGAGATAAGTAATTAATTTAAAGCTGATTTGTCCAATTGGCAAAAATATTTCTTTGAGATAAAATAGGAGTTTTCTTTAAATCTAATTGGAGAGAATTGTGGATCATGCCAAGAATCAAGAAAGCCAAGAAAAGGATAAATCATGTCTATAAAGAGACAAACCCAATTCATTATGAATTGGAGTGTGGGGTGAAAAAGAGAACAAGAAAGATGCTAAAGAAAATATGAAGGAGAAGAAAGTCTTCATTCAGTCTTGATCAATCAAGCTAAGGGAAGAGCTAGATTCTGCAGACACCAATGAATAATGAGACAACATCACAGAGTAGAACAGTGTGGAGCAAAGGTATAGAATTGATTATATTGATCAGTGAGGTAATGCACTTACAATAGATCTAAAAATATGTGATTAAGTTGTATGTATGAATAAATCATTAATGTTTCAGTTTAACCATTAAAGCATCAAGTCTCTTAACCGAGCAAGACTTAAAAGTCTTCTACAATTTAGATACATCCCAAGGAGTATCAAAAAGTTTGATCTTGAAAGTAGCATTGGATATGCCCGATATCTACAATTTTTTAGGTCACTGATTCACTCCCCCCCTCTTAGTTATTACTAACAATATTATATCAAAAGATAATTTCAATGTAACATAAACAACACTTCTATCAACAAAGAGGACATCGATATAACAACACACATCTACCAATGTATGAAAGGTTTACTCGAAAGGTAAAGTTATATCGAAAAGCATGAATATTGAAGAGACCTATCCTTTGTCTCATCAAAAAGGGGTGTCAAAGGAACATAAGTTTCATTCATCCTTGTAAGGAGTTACAATGAAGTGAAAGCTACATCGAAATGAGTATCGATAAGACCTATCACAATTTTATCAAAAATAATACTCATCAATGAAACATTATGATCTAAGGAAGAAAGGAAGGCTTCAATGAAATGAAATGTTATATAGATAAAGGATTATCAAAGGGAATTTGCACTATTTGGAGGATTGGGTTATTGATACCATATTTCACAAAAGTAGGCTCTGAAACATGTAAACACATTTTTCCAAGGCTCAGCTAGGGTTTCTATGATGAAAAGAGAGCATAAGATTGCCACCAAAAGAACAAATAATCATCGATATACTTTTGTACTATTTCTTTGATCAACCACGATTGAATAGAACTGTTGTAACATGTTAAAGTAGCGAATAGAAAGCTTCATTGAAATAAGAAAAGAAACAACAAAATATGGCATGACTTATGATAGAGATCGATGAATGTCACATTGATATAAGATTTCAAAAAATGGGCATTTAATGACCGTTACATATATTAAAGGCTACACTAATGAAATTCTTTCCTACAAGACTATAATCATACACTCAATTGTCTAGCATTATTGATTTTTAGCAACAAAATTTTGAAGTGGTGAAGCATAAATTTAGGGGAACTTAAGAAGCAGCCAGTTCAGATTCATCTATAAGACAAGTAGGTCTCTAAACCTTAATGATTTGTTCTTATTTCTAAAAGCAATAGAAGGTCCCCCTAAAAACTAGGGCACATAAACAAAAGGATCCACCACAAGCTAGAACTAGTGAAGAGATCAAGGCCAAGAGAAACAAAAGAGAGGGAAGACCTCTGAATCAAGATTTGTTAGACCAATTCCCTATGTCAAGTCCCAAATCAAAATGAAAGAAACTTGAGGAGGAAAAATTAGAAGATAAATATGAAGACCTAGGGGATGTCTAAACATAAGTTTGAGGATATGATCTGTTTATATATCATTATAAAAGAAGATGTGGGGAAAAACCTACGAGAAACCCATGGAAATACAATTTAGGGAGATTAGTGGGTCCTAATATTTTTGTAAACATAAACTTAATTAATGCAATTGTTAAGAATTATGACCCTCAAACAAAAATTGTCTACAATTTCCACATAAATTTAGTGTTGCCAATAACAAAATAATATATTGCATGGGTGTTCGACTTATAATGGGATTGTGGGCACTATATTGATGTTCATAGTTTGAAAGAAGAATATTTTAGGCTTGAGAGTATATATAAGAGGTTAAGATTGTATGTCCATGGGTCAAGGGATGAGAGAGCTCTCTAGGTATTTGAAGACAAGGACCAACCCCCATATGATGTAAATAATAACCTGAAGTATACATATTATTTAGAGGGTCATGTACTTGGAAATGAGGCCTCTCCCCTTATGGATATTGTTGCGATGGTTATGGCTGCAAACATCATGTCCCAAGATGTTTGTCCATTTGATTACGCCATATATTTGTCTAATTATATTAATCATGGATTGGAGAAGATAAAAATTGACCCAAATAATATATTTTTCAAACATTATTCTTTTTTGTTGCACATGTTCTTATGAACAGGAAATAGTATTGTGGACTAATGAATTAAAAATTATGGAATATGAAAAGCAGGGCTTCAAGAAGTGAGTTCAATTATGGCTATCTTTTTGGATAGTAGATATGCATTTTCCCAGTATCTATATTTTTAGTAATATTTTTTCAAACCTCTATGCAAGATTTTAGGTCATCCATATGAGCATACATTGACTCCATAGATAAAGAATTTCCTCAGGCCAAATGATTTTGGTGAAGAGGGTGTAATTGATCATAACTCAGGAGATTGGTATGCATTTAAGGATTATACCAGAATAAGAGTATATGGATTTGAAGGTGTCCCTCATGATCTTCCTAGGACAGTGACAAATAGGGTTGCATACCTTGAAATTATTAAGCATTTGGCTACATCAAGTACAATGCACCTTAGCTCTTATGGAAAATAATCTATTATGTATTGGTCTTTGTGTTTTGGTGACTTCATGGTGTGAATTACTAAAGGATATGAGTTATTCAATGTAAACATGACCTACTACAACTTGTTAGATGAGGATCCTAGAAGAAATTTTGATCTAAAAGGATACATAAGTAAGGAAAATGTATTCCATAAGTTGTGCTCTTATGAGAATGTGTCATTTATTGATGATGATATGATAATAAACTTGGAGGAAACAAAGGATATAGATAAGTTAGATACTTATGAAAAGGTTCTCAAAGCTTTTGAATGGAAGAAAAGTCATGGAAAACTTGATTTAGATATATTGGAGAATATAGAGGACCCTATTGCCAAGGATGAAAAGATGTTATCTCACAAGGAAGAGATTCTTGATGATGTTATTTTATATGTGTTTAGGAAAGGAAGAGAGAGAGATGAGGTGTTAGGGATATAATTCATCTTTCTCACCTATCACCACAGTCTACTCAAGAACTAGGGTATGGTAGTGAAAAGGCATCAGTAAGAGAAGAAGTAAAAACTAAATTTAATCAAATGCCATACCTAAATCCTGGTAATATTTTTTATAATGAAATTGTGTTAGATCCCCTAGAGGAAGATGAGATTGAGGATATCAGAATACTTGCACATAAATATTTTGTATATGATCAAGAATTTATTCATATTGCTGAGTTTAAAACATGTATGTATACAAGGGAAAGTTGTTAAGGAAAAGGGTAAATGATTTAACCCTATCCAATGAAGAGGGTTTGTTGAAGGAATTATAGGCGTAAATTGAATTAGAGATGAGCACAATGATCCCCCCCCATAAGGGGAGACAACTAATGCAAGATACAAGAATTATTATCTACCCTTAATGGGATATGATTCTTCCATTGTCTTTGATAGTTTTGTAAGACAACAAGATCAAACAAAGAAAATATTTCCAAATGAGGTGGAAAAAATATACACTGGCTCTGGATATGATCCTGAACAAAAAGATTTATTACAATGGGCATTGCATCCAAGGGACAAGAGACATATTCTTGTGATATTGATGATTTTTTTTTTCATCTTATGACTCAAAAGGTTGGAGAAAATAATCCCTTGATTACTACAAAGTTGAATATTAATGTGGCCAAGTTGAATCAAGCAAAGTTGGAATAATTGATTTGAGAAAGAGACGCCTACAAAGTTAAGTATGAAATATCAAAGCAGGTGAAGAAATGGTTGCAGGAAAGAATAAGGTGTATCCAAGAGCAGGGAGAGACATCATATGATTATGAGAAAGAATAGAGGGTAGTCTTGGCCCTACAAGATACTACTTATTAGAGACTTTCAGCAGAGAAAGTTGAAAAGAAAGTAAAATAAAAAGGTGAAACAGTGCACGGACTTATGTTTGAATTAGTAAGACACCATTTTCATACAATGATGATGCAATCAGATAACTTCTGGAGAACCTACTCAGGAACATTCAGAGCTCTTGAAGAGCATAAGCGATTGGGAGAAAGGCTAAAGAAAAAATGGCACAGAAAGACTCTTTATCTCCAACAAGTCTCAAGAAAGGTGAGGACCTACTTAAGCAACACAAGGATTTTTGCAAGGAATTTATGGAAGGCATGGATCAGTTGGATAAGAAAGACACAGGTGAAATCCCTACTCTGATCAATACCGATGGTGGAACACTTCTCTCTTTGGTAGAATGGAAGCATGAATTGAATATGGATCTCCTCAAGCCTTAGAGTATGTAAAAGATGAAATACGGATCTTGCAAAGCATGAAGAGAATCACAAATAGGTTCCATCAAAGAGAATATCCAATGTTGCATCTATCTGCCAATGTTACAAATTTTCAAGAGTCGGATTATATTGATCATATCGGGGTTGTCAACTTATTTATCTTAAAACTAATATATTTGGGTCCAATTTTTGGCGTTCATTAGTCAGAATTCCAACCTCCATTAATCAGACTTCTGACTAACAGAGTTTTCAAAAATATTTAGTTAGAAAAATTGACGTACCCATGGTCATCAAAATTTTGACAGAAATGACATCGAAAAATGTAGGTCTACTTTTGAATAATTTAGGTCAGATTTCTGACCCTATCCTTGTCAGTTTAGGTTTTCATGGTATTTGTAATTCCAACTATAGTTAGACAAACTAATCCAATGGTAGTGCTATTGGATGTACAACTTTGTCGTTGGTTTATGTTTGCAATATTGTCAGAATTATGACACCAATCAAATGAACTATTTTGATGATAGTGTTGTCGGATGTACATCTTTATCATTGGTTTATGTTTGCAATATTGTCGAATTAAGACACCAATCAGATGAACTATTTCGAAGATGGTGTTGTCAAATGTACAAATTTGTTGTCGGTTTATGTTTATATGGATGTCAGAATTACAATGCAAATCAAATGAACTATTCTAATGAAAGTGATGTCAGATGTATAGCATCATCGTCGGTTTATGTTTGCATTGGTGTTAGAGTTCCAACATGACTTATATTTTTAAAATAATATTGATAGTATCATTTGGTACTATTTCGTGTAGGATTGTGTTTGGTACATGATCTGAGGTAGGTTGGTGCAAGTACTAAGGGTAGCATAAGGTCCTGCATGTGCTTTCATAGATGGACGTTGGTGGGAATTTTGGGTTGAGTTGTTGAGGATAGGGAATGGATGTGGGGCATGCCATGAGGTCAGTCAACAGGAAAGAAGAGTGACTCAATAGGAAGTCGACAAGACCGAAGGTTAAACGTGTGTGAACTTGGTAAATCTAAGGCTTGCACAAGTGAGTTATGGAAGGCTTATATTTTATTGGATGTCAAGAATGGCTATTTGGTAGTTGATCAAAAGTGAGTTGTGGTGCATGATTGAATGGGGATATGATCCATAGGCATAGGGGTATGGTAGTACAGTTGAGTTGGAAAGTGAGTATAGCGACCAAGGGATTGGGATGGATCATGGAACAAGGGTGTGGAGCACAAGTAGGTAAGCATTATACATGGAATCTATGGGGCTAGGATTGCAGGTGTGCATGGATTTGGTTTGAAAGCAATGGATGCATGAGAAATAGTGTTCACCAATGATGTCATGTAGATAGAGACCCGGGGTCACAAAAATAATTGATGTGTAAACAATGACTTGGAAGTTGTTGCTCGCAAGAGTGTAGGTGAGACAAGTTTCAACAAGCCTGCTACTTTTATTTTCATTTTTATTATCAATCTATAATTTATTATTTAATATTTCTGTTGTGGGGGTGGAGCGGGTGTTACTTTTCTCCATCGTCCATGCAATTCCTCTCATTACTTCTTCTTCACTTCAAACAATTGGGATAGTGGTTTTCAATCCATGCCTTCAATTTCCCTTGATTTAAGTATCACCTACATCATCATCATCTTTCTCACTCTGCAACTACTGTGCTTCTTGGCCATGGCCACTTCATGCATAGATAATTTATTCTCTGCTATCTCTAGAATCAAATGATGTTGTTATAGGGTTCCAAAAAAAAATGCAACATGTAGAATACACTTGAATCGAGGGAATCAAAGGCATGGATCGAAAACCACTATCCTTCCTGGCCCGAAAAGGGTATAGTAGAGTAGACTCATCTTTCTCTGACACTCCCAATTGTTTGAAGGGGAGAATAATTAAAGAGAGGAATTGCAAGGATGATGGAGAAAATTAAGGCTCACTCCACCCCCACAACAAAAATATTAAATAATAAATTATATATTGATAATAAAAATGAAAATAAAAGTAGTGGGCTTGTTGAAACTTGTCTCACCTACACTCTTGCGAGTAACAACTTTCAAGTCATTGTTGACACATCAATATTTGAAACAAAGAGGAATAGAAAGAATCAAATCGACTAACCAAGGACCAAAATTGGAAAAATAGCCTTCTCATCACCAAACATCTTAACAAAAACAAAATCCAACATTTTTATCAATAAAATATAACTTCATAGTTATTGTTAGGAATTTGCTATGTTAGTATATATAGGTCATCACAACACACAAATATATGATGGAATTTGTGCATGATTACCTATATATTAGGTTATTCTATGATGTGGATACATTTAAAGTTTTATCTATCATTAAAATTTCATTTGTCTTCAAAAACTTCCAATGCATAGTGATCTACAATGAACATGTTCCTTGAGAACAACTTCTTTAAACATGGTACTTACTAATTTGATGATAGAAGTCAACCCTTCAAGGAGATAATTGAAACATTTAGAGGCTAACATGTTTTTTTCTAATAGCTTCGCATATGGTAATGGGGAGATTATAAAGGGTCTCTTAGCAAGCAGCAAAAGGGTCACACCCAAGGTTAAGGTAAAGACCTCACTATTTTAAAGTTGAAAAATTACAACAAAACTAGGGGAAGGCTCTTTTATTTGCCACCAGCTATTGGATAGAGATCTACCTAGACACCAAGTAATAAAAAGATAGTACCTTATAAATTATAATTATTGATAAAATATTGCTTACTTACAAACGTTTAAAATATCTCATTTGCAATCTCTTGGTGGTAAGAAGGATGGGAAAATCCTAAATCTTCAAAAGCTAGACCATTGACTATTATCTCAACTTTGGTGTGCTTTCGATCGTGAGTGCAACTTGAGATTGTTAGATGCCATGCACAAAAATAATCCCAATACATTGACTCAAGAATACCTCAATGACCTAGTTTTCACGTAATACAACCTTCAACTTCACACAAGAAATTTGGAACATGAATCATATGAGAATTTGTATGAGATTGGTCCCTATAATTATTACACAATGCAATATAGAGAGTTCTCCTTGTTTAAAATAAAGTATGAGATTCTTGATTTCAAGAAGCAAGACGTTGAGGATGTAGATACAACAAACGCAAGAGAGACAGGATTGAATGACATAAATTTAGATGATGTCAAGCATGAGGGAAAAGAGGAATAACCAACATCTAGTAGAAAATAAGCTATGAGTGAAAAATTCTAGGGCAAGCAAAGAGCCATGGTTAAGTGCAAGGACTAGATCCTCTCCCCAAATTTCACTAAAACAAGGAAGAGGAAATTGTAAAATCTTGTAATTTGTAAATTGCTTAGATATGAAATTTATGATAATGATTTTCAGAGACAATCATCATAGATCCAATATAATTATCAGGTAATTATTGTATACACCTAATGCTGTAATTTTGTAATTTATTTGCATCCAAATCTAATAGAGAATGTTTTAGACAATCAATGGATAAACAAGCTAAAGAATTATTTATATACAATTTTAGCTTACATTTATTTGTAAACTTACTTGATGCTATTCCATGTATAGTAGTTATTCACAATGGTTAAATACTAGCATTTCATATAAGTCTCAACAAATTTTGGATCCAAGTTGTGAGTGAATCTTGGTTTTAGTAGTTACAGTGGCAAGGCTAAAGTTTGTAACCATTTTATTATTCAAAGTGATGCAATGATGATGCTAAAGGTTCAAACTTTTTAATGTTAAGTAAGCATGAAATAATGGAAACCACTTAAATTTACAACATACAATTTGTTTTTCCCATATTTACACAACTTATTTTGCAACTTGAAGGTGAATTTGGTTTCAACAATAGTTACCAAAACCAGAAAAAACTTGTGATTTACTGATGCTCGGCGTTTGTGCCAACTTTTTATTTTCTAGAGCTTGACCAAGCTGTGACTATTTTGGAAGGAATCTTTTTATTTTTTCTCATTTCTACCATAATTTTTCTGGTTTTTACCCTAACCCAATTGTTTCCCATATTTGAAAAAAAAATCTTTTGGATTCCTGATTTAATCATGAAAAATTTTTGGTATTGTGGTTTTAACCACAATGACAGGATTATGAAAAGGAAATGTTACAATTGTAGATAATTGCTAGTATTTTCATTAAAACTATCCATAAGATGGCACCAAATTATAGAAACTTCTAATGAATTAGGTAAGAAAAAGCTCTCAACATTTTCTAGCAGAAAACTCTAGAAATAACTATACATTGAGGACATATTAGAAAAAACAAGGGCATGAGAAACACATTAACAAAATTCTTGATGATACGATATTTCCTTAATAAAAATTGAAACACACTTGATAATTTTGATGTCAACAGAACCATAGGAAGATAGATGTTCATAAAGTGTTTCAACTCTTTGACATGTTCAAATTATATTTCTTACAAATTGTACATAGCGGATGTAGAGGATTCAGTAAACAAAGTTTCAAGCTTGGGAATTTATCAAAACCATGCATGTCCATCCAAAGGTTATATATCCAATGCAAAAATACTGAAGCTAAGAAGAACAACTAAGAAAAACCTTCCTTTACAAATATTAATAAAAAAACATATTTGCAAGATAAGTGCATTAGTATGAAAGAAAGAAATTAGGATTGGAACAACTACATAATGAAATTGAACTAGACCAAGCAATTGGAATTGGACACAATAACTTCAAATCATATTTGGTCACTGTTGGAATGACTATGGAAAGTTGGGACTAAGAGGGGAGGGATGAATCAGTGCCACAAAAACTTTTATAACTGAAATTGCCTATGAAACCATATATTGTTGTTGTTGTTTACCAAATTTAATAACTTGAAATGAAAATAATATAAAGCTTATAAAACATATTATCAAAACATTCAAGCAATAGAAATCATAACTCCATGATTTTGTTTATGCATAAATCATTGGTTAGAGGACAAAACTACGGTGGGGATGATACCCACATTCACAATATAAAGGGTGCTCGGTTAGAGCTTACAATGTTTAGCCCTTTTGATATCTTACCCGGTTAAGAGTATACAAAGACTTGTTAGGTCTACCAGGTTAGATGATTTTACAATGTCTACACTTAGAGATGTACCCTGTTAAAGGTTTTACAAATATAAGATCTACCTAGTATTGGGATTTCTATCTCTCAATACAATACTATCAAAAACTCAATAATGTCTTCTATATTGCATCAAAAACAAATGTCGATCGAACTCTATGTTCTCTAAAATTTTGTTTCCTCAATCTCAAAATGTAGCACTTGCTTAGATCTACTCTGTTGTAGCTAAATATCTTCTCAATGCTCTCTGCTCTCCTCTTTTTTCATCAAATAACTCTTTTAACTTTCACTAACAATATCATCCTCTTCTATGTATCATTACTTTGTTCTGCTCTGTAAATCATCCATTAAATATAAGAATTATTGCCTCTTAATCTTATGCATTAGGTACGCTATGATTTGTTTTCAATCGTTAAATCTTTTGCGCTCGGTAACTGCATCACTTTTACCTTGGTACTTGGTGTTTTTCTTGGAAATAAAAAACTTTCATTAACCGCTTAATATGCTCCTTAGATCTTCTCTTTGAATTATCTCGATCATTGATCTTGTAACAAAATATTCTTCATGCATTGTATAATCATAATTAATGTTGTTTCAATTCATTAAATGTGTCCTTCTCGCGTTTAGAATAAATTAAGTAACTCGGTAGAGTAACTTTACTTTTCTCAGTTAAATGATCTTTAGTACTCGATAACTCTCAACTCGGTGTACTTCATATGCGCTTGGTGTTCGGTAACTGTAGACTCTCAGTGTAGTGTCTTTAACTCTCTTGTGTGTTTTACCGACCTCACTAACTTACTCGGTGTGTATTACCAACTAGTTAAATATTTGGCTTTCTCCCTTTTACCAATTGATTCTTCTGACTCATATGACTTTGAATTAACTAATGACAACAAAATATCTATAGAGATAACAATCTCCCCCTTTGACATTAGTTGAGCATTTTTTGACAAAAACCTCAAAGTCATCAAAACTAGTAACTCCCCCTTAGATGTTACTCTCTATACAAAATTTGTACAGCTCTTCTGCTCCTTTTTTTTCATTTTCACACATACTTTTTTTAATTTTGTATTGACTCTATTTTTTTTTATTTTTTTTTTAGAAATCTATATCTGAATCTCTATCTATCCCCCTTTTTTGACAAAAAAGTGTCAAAAATAAAAATTATTTATAAAAAAATGTGCTTATACCTTTGTTGTTTCCCGGCCAGTATAGTATCCCAAGTGTCTTTGAGATTTTGTAATATAACAATGTGCTCATTGATTTCTGTCGATAGGTCAACTATAATATCTAGGGTTCTGACCTCTAGAAAAATTGCTAGTTCTTTTCCTTTCTTTAAATGTATCTGTATTGATTGCATATGGGAAATCAACAGGATCTACTTGGCCTGTGCTTTCCTTTACCTTATCAATAATGGTTTCACTTTGATTCTTTGTTGCACCAGGTTGCTCAGAATTAGATATGTCAAATATATCTCTCCACTTTGCATCAGTTTCCCTGTCCATAGATAGTATATCTTCATTCATGATTCTTAGGGCTCTTCCCTTGACTATAAATATTTTTGCATATTTTTGTAGTGCTTCACGAATCTCAGATGGTGCAAGGTCAGGAACTGTATGTACAAGTGGCCTCTCTCTCATTTTTTTTCAGCATTAAGTGCATGCTTCCATCTTGCATCAATCTTATTATACAACTCTTCTGACATCTTATTTTCTAGCTCAATTAAGGCTAATCTATATATCATTAGTATTACCACAATAGCTTCTTTAATCTTTTTCTTATCTACATCATTCCTCTTCTCATACTCTGCTTGCCTAAAAGCTCCAAGTCTTCTTGTTTTCTTTAGATCTTCCAGACATCTAGACTTTGTGGAACTCATGAAAAATATGCTACAGGTGTAGACTTAGTTTTCTTATCTGATTTTGTTTCACTCTCATCCTCAAGTATTAACTTCCTTCAAAACTATAGTTTTCTGTAACTTTGGTTCCATGAATACCTTCAAATACTTTGCTTAAACAAACTAGGGCACGCTTCAATAAAATACGACTTTGCAAACTCAACTTGGAATGAAGTAAATATCTCAAATGTTACTCAATATTCTTGTAAAGATTCAGAAATACCTTGAATTCACTTCGGTGGCTCAATGAGATAATTTCTCTGCAATGTGCTTAGGTCTCTTTGAAAACATTAGGTTGAAATGATTAGCAAAATGACCTATTTATACCTTTTTCACGGTTAGGTTTTCCAATGACTATAAAGTGCATTAAATGCGCTGGATGAGTCCCTTTTTTACCTTTATACTCACTGCATAGTTACTTTTCTCAACCGAGTTAAACAAAATAACTATATATAACAATATTCATTCAAAAAACTTACACAACTTATCCAAATGCATCTTAATAGCCTAATATGGATCTCAACTCTAATTCTTAGGAACTAAAGTAGGATTTATTATAAGCATGGAGTTCCTACATACCTCTAACCAATTAGGTGGATCTCGGTGTAACCAACTCATTAGAGATGGTGTTGACTATGGTTCCGAATGATGTTCCTTCATCCTAAGTCTTTCTCCTCCAGTTTTTGTTCATTTGTTCTCAGATTTCATCAACGGTAGTTGGGGATTTCACTTTAGATTCATCTTCGATCGGTGCATCACCTCGATATCTACAATTTCTTCCTAGGTGTCCTACCTTATGATAATGAAAACATGCCACGTCAGGGTTTCTCCACACTCTTCGGTTGTTTCTTTGGTGTATCAACATGCAATTTGTAGCAATGTGTCCATACCTTCCACGGACAAACTAGAAATTCTTGTATTATAGTCCCATGGTATAGATGTGCCTACTCGGTTATTATTAGCATTCTCTCAGTTAGGCTTCCATTTGTCATTTATTTTCTTTGTTCTTCACTCTTCAACTTTGTGTCCAAACTTATTAAAATTCTTACAGTAACCATCAAACTTAGGTTTCCTTGTGTTTTTAGTAAGATTAGTTATGCATTCAAACACTTGATGTCCATACCTATTGCATCTAAAACAATAACCATCAAACTTAGGTGTACTTTATGCTTTACCTTTCCTACTCCTGCAAACATTAGCAGTGTGTCCAAGCTTCCCACAATAATTGCAACTTGGCTTCTTTTGTTTCGGTGGGGGTGCAGTAATTTCATCTTTCTGAGCATTTGATGATTCTCCTTTCTCGGTAGTGTTGTTCTCTTTGAATCCAATTGTTTTTTTTTCATTCCTTTACTTCTGATTCTTGAATTTTTTATCCAGAGATTTCAATGCTTCTTCATTTCTTCTTAGTGTTTCATTTGCATCTTTCTTAGCTTTTAGTCTTTTATCCATTCTCTCAATTTCAGCTTTCATTGCTTGGTTCTCAAATTATTTTCTCATGTTATCTTGATTTGCATTCAGAAGTTGGTCGGTCATATCATAGTGAACTTGTGTCATTCTAATGATCTCGTTATCTTTTTCTAATAACCTGATTTCAACTTGCCTTTTATCATCTTCTTCCATTTTATTTTCATCTTCAGCAGTCCTTTTTCCTTCAATCAATTCAATCATTCTTATCATGTTGGTTTCAAGATCTATCTTCATTAGGTCCAACTTCTTGGTGAGTGTATTATTCTTTTCTAGTAGTTCTCTTATAGTTGATTCTGACTTATCAGTAACACTCCCTTCAGATGTTGTCTCAAGTGTATCAACTTGTTCTTGTGTCACCTTCAGCTCATCATATATTTTCAATCTAATCCTTAGAGACTTCTCAAGTTTCTTTTTCAGATCAATGATTAACTCTCTTGCACTCTCCAACTCAAATTCAATACCATCAATTCTTTTGAATTTCCTAAAAATTTCCATGACTAATATCTTTAACTCTCAGGTGGCCACACCTTATAACTCAACAGTAGTAGCTCTGATACCAATTGTTGGAATGACTATGGAAAGCTAGGGCTGAGAGGGGCGGGGTTAATCAGTACCACAAAAAAATTTATAACTGAAACTGCCTATAAAATCATATAATGTTGCTATTGTTTACCGAATTCAATAACTTGAAATGAAAATAGTGTAAAGCTTATAAAACATATCATCAAAACATTCAAGCAATAAAACTCATAACTCCATGATTTTTTTTATACAGAAATCCTTGGTTAGAGGAAAAAACTGTGGTGGGGATGATACCCACAACCTTCACTAACTACAGTATAAAGGGTGATTGGTTAGAGCTTACAATGTTTAGCCATTTTGATAGATTACTCGGTTAAGAGTATACAAAGACTTTTTAGGTCTACCTGGTTAGAGGATTTTACAATCTTTTCACGTAGAGATGTACCATGTTAAAGTTTTTACAAATATAAGATCGGTTAAGATCTACCCAGTATTGGGATTTATATATCTCAATACAATAGTATCAACAACTCAATAATGTTTTCTATATTGCATCAAAAATAAATTTTGATCAGACTCTATGTGCGCTAAAATTGTGTTACCTCAATCTCAAAATGTAACACTTGCTCGGATCTTCTCTATTGTAGCTAAATATATTCTCGATGCTCTCTGCTCTGCTCTTTGTTCTTCAAATAACTCCTTTAACTTTCACTAACAATATCAGCCTCTTCTTGGTATCATCACTTTGTTCTGCTCTATAAATCATCCATTAAATATAAGACTTATTGCCTCTTAATCTTATGCGTTAGGTACGTTGTGATTTGGTTTCAACTGTTAGATCTTCTTTTCTGCTCGGCGACTGTGTCACTTTTACCTTGGTACTTGGTGTTTTTCTTGGAAATGATAAAATTTCATTAACTTCTTAATCTACTCCTTAGATATTCTCTTTGAATTATCTCGATCATTGATCTTGTAACAAACTGTTCTTCATGCATTGTATAATCACAATTAATGCTATGCCAATTCATTAAATGTGTCCTTATCGCGTTTAGAATAAATTAAGTAACTTGGTAGAGTAACTTCTCTTTGCTCGATTAAATGATCTTTAGTACTCGGTAACTGTCAACTCGATGTACTTCATATGCACTAGGTGTTTGGTAATTGTAGACTCTCAGTGTCGTGTCTTTAATTCTGTTGTATTATTTACCGACTTCACTAACTTACTTGGTGTGTATCACTGACTGGTTAAATATTTGGCTTTCTCCCTTTTACCGATTGATTCTTCTAACTCGTATGACTTTGACTTAACTAATGACAAAAAAATATCTATAGAGATGACAATATCCCCCTTTGACATTAGTTGAGCATTTTTTGACAAAAACCTCAAAGTCATCAAAACTAGTAACTCCCTCTCAGATGTTACTCTCTATATAAAATATGTACATCTCTTCTGCTGTCTTTTTTTAATTTTCACATATATACTTTTTTTTATTTTGTTTTGAATCTATTTCCTTTTTTTATTTTCAGAAATCTATATTTGACTCTATATCTATCCCCCTTTTTGACCAAAAGTGTCAACAATAAAACTTATTTATCAAAAATATTCTTATACCTTTGTTGTATCTCAGCCAGTACAATCTCCCAAGTGTCTCAGAGATTATATAATATAACAACGTGCTTATTGATTTCTGCTGACAGGTCAACTATAGTATCCAGGGTGCTGACCTCTCAAAAATTTGCTAGTTTTTTTCCTTTCTTCAAATGTATTTGCATTGATTGCATATGGGGAATCAATAGGATCTGCTTGGCCTATGCTTTCCTTTACCTTGTCAATAATGGTTTTACTTTGATTCTTTCTTGCATCAGGTTGCTCAGAATTAGATATCTTAAATATATCTCTCTACTTTGCATCAGTTTCCCTGTCCACGGATAGTATATCTCCATTCATTATTCTTAGGGCTCTTCCCTTGATTATAAATCTTTTTGAATATTTTTATAGTGCTTCACAAATCTCAGATGGTGCAAGGTTAGGAACTATATGTACAAGTGACCTCTCTCTCATTTCTTTTTCAGCATTAAGTGCATACTTCCATCTTGCATCAATCTTATTATACAACTCTTCTAGTATCCTATTTTCTAGCTCAATTGGGGCTAATCTATATCTCATTAGTATTACCACAATATCTTCTTCAATCTTTTTCTTATCTCCATCATTCTTTTTCTCATACTTTGCTTGCCTAAAATCTCCAACACTTTGGTGGCTTGATGAGATAATCGCTCTGCAATGTGATGTGCTTAGGTGCTCTTTTTGAAAATGTTAGGTTCAAATGATTAGAAAAATGACCTATTTATACCTTTTTAACTATTAAGGTCTCCAACAGCTTTATTAATGTGCATTAAATGTGCTTACTGAGTCTCTTTTTTACCTTTATACCAACTGTATAGTTACTTTTCTCGACCGAGCTAAACAAAATAGCTATATATAACAATATTCATCCAAAAACTTACACAAATTATCCAAATGCATCTTAATATGCTAATATGGATCTCAACTCTAATTATTAGGAACTGAAGTAGGATTTATTATAAGCATGCGGTTCCTACATACCTCTCACCAATTAGGTGGAGCTCGGTGTAACCAAATCGGTAGAGATGGTGTTTTCTATGGTTTTGGATGATGTTCCTTCATCCTAAGTCTTTCTCCTCCAAGTTTTGTTCATTTGTTCTTGGATTTCATCAACAGTAGTTGGGGCTTTCACTTTAGATTCATCTTCGGTTAGTGAATCACCTCGGTATCTATAATTTATTGCTAGGTTTCCTACCTTATGACAATGAAAACATTCCATGTCATGGTTTCTCCATGCTCTTTGGTTGTTTCTTTTGTGCATCAACATGCAATTTGCAACAATGGGTCCATACCTTTTGGTGCAACAGCACCAGGGCCAAGCACAAAGGCCTAAGAGGAAACTAGGGTCACTGCATATATCCTAGGGGAAATGAAGGATGAAAATGACCTTTTTGGGTCATTTGAATTTAATAAGACCATATTTGGTCCTTTAATCATGTTTTGATTATTATGTGAATCCTTTGTAAAAGGATCAATCTTGTAAGCCTTGATGGCATTTGGGGTTAGATGAGAACCTTGGGGTCATTTGGGGATCCTAAGTATAAATGGTGTTGTAAAATACCTATAAGGTCCTAATTTTTTTAATTTGGCCATTAGAACCATTTAATTGATTCAAAAGCACCAAAGGTGCTAAAATGATGTAATTTG
Organism: Thuja plicata; assembly: GCA_018584345.1. Taxonomy (NCBI): domain Eukaryota; kingdom Viridiplantae; phylum Streptophyta; class Pinopsida; order Cupressales; family Cupressaceae; genus Thuja; species Thuja plicata. Next base: position 314,103 of record MU226992.1, read on the forward strand.
CCTAAATTGGCACAATAGGCCTATAAAGGCTTATGTGAGGGTTTAAGAGTGGTTTAAGGTCTTAGAGTTAGGATAGGGGTCCTAAAATCCTTTGGAGGTAAATATGAATTCATAAAGATAGAGATTTGTTGAGTTTACAACTATGTTGTCAACTAGACAACAATATAAGCCATAAACTAATGTATAACACTCATTAAAACTTACTGCAAACGGTTTGGCAGAAGAGTTGTAATTGTGAACCATCTTGGTAAAGGTTATTTTCCTTGTGTGAGCATTATTTTGAGAGAGATATGAGTTTTAGGGGAGTTTGGTAGTAGTGTTTGGGTTGAAAGGAAGCAATGTAATTGATTTTATATCAATAAAACTTTAATTCTCTGCAACTTGCTTGTTCATTGTCGTAAGGGAACAATCACCTTTTTATGTTGTTAAAACTTATCATCTATATGAAATATTGAGTGGTAATGTATTATATTTAATATATATTAGATTTATTTTGTTTTCCCATTCAAGTTTTTAGTTTTTTGATAAGTTCTATGGCATTAAACATCAAGATTGTTTTGACTATTCCTAGACAGGAACTTGGTGCAATCAGCAATTTCTTTTGAAGTTTCAATGAATGTATAGACTCCCCCACTTACTATGGTTAATGTTACTATGGGGAGAGTCCAATCCATGTAAGATATGTTTCCATAGGTTTTTGTATATAGGTATGTACAGAGGATGGAAGATAGAGGTCTCTGATTGAGACAAAGTGTTGATTGAGGGTTACAAGGTGGTTGGATTAGTCAAGGTCTGAGAGATCCACCTGAAGGAGTGCCACTTTTTATGACATATATTGTCATAATATGTTCATGTGAAGGTGTTGGATCCACTAGAAGGGTCTAGAAGTTCTTGGAGGTTTATGGTTGAGAAAGCCCTAGGTTAGAGCACCTAGGGAAGAAAAGATGAAAGCCTTGGAAGAATGTGAAGCAAGGCTGAGAAGACTTGAGGAGATGTTTCAGGATACTACAAGTTGGCACTTAAGGTTGAAAAGGAAGATGAAACAACATGTTAAAAGACTAGTTGTAGTAGAAAGGAAGAAGAGACAAGTAGAGGAAGAAGAGGGTACTAGGAAGGGTACTCTTGATGCCCCTATGATGAAAGTTGTAAAGACTTATGATGAAGTCTTGGTGGATGCTGGAGGAGACAGCATAGAGACAAGTCTAGAGAGGCTTGAGGTTGAGGAACTTTATTTGTGGGAGAGATTTGCTGCAGTAGTAGAAGAATGGCAGAGTTATGGAGGAGTTTTGGAGAAACAAGAGGGAGAAGCCTTCAATGAAGAGACAAGATTTGCAGAGATGGGCTATGAAGAGGCTCACAAGATGAAAAAATTTTCTCCTAGTGTGGATATGGGACAAGATGAATCAGAGATACTGATTTATATGATGGTGAATGAGAAGATGTTGTAGCACCCCAAAATTGGCAACTTGCAACCCTAACCAATTATGTTGCATTTGTCACTCTTCTAGATCATCAAAGTCCTATTGTACTAGGCAAATCTGAGTTTTGACTGACTCTACTCGACCTAAGTGTCAAATGTAGAAAATCCTAAATTTAAATTAATCATACATTATATTTAATTCCTAATTATCTATTGGCTAAACAAACCTAATGATCGAATTAATTTAATTATAAAGTCCTAGCACTTTAATTAAATTAAATTCACCCTCTTTAGCTAAAGACACATAAAAAGGAAATAAATCATATTTAATTATTGAATAAATATCCTCATTTCAATAATTGAATTTAAATATTCAGCTAATTGAGAAAAACCTATTTATGAGGTCATATTTATTTAATTAATTGGATAATCTCTCAAAAATCTTTCTTCTATTCAGAATTGGAAACTTCTCTTTAATTATGCTTTAAATAGAGAGAAAATAGATAAATCAAATAAAACAATTAAATCAAAGAAAGAAAATAGTTAAAAGCAAAGAGAAAACAATTTATTGTATTCTTTTAAACAAAGCTTTCTATTCTGAACTGGCTTTTCTATCTGTTCTATTTCAAAGAGGAAAGTTTCTATTCTGATCATCTCTGAGTCTATAAAAGAACTCTCATTCTTCATTCAAAACCCCCACTCACTTTTATGCATTGTTAGAATACTGAATTATTGTCACATTTCTTGATATCTCATATAGAATAATTTCATTATTGCAATATATTACTTTCAATTTCTAGAATAACTGCATTGAAATCATGTCTTAGATTAATCTCTCATCTTTCAATTCTTAGGATAATCTTGCATCGTATTGCATTCATGGAGAAAAATCCTTCATTCCTAGATTGGTCTATGGTTGTGAGACTCTCGTTCTAAGAGCTATTTTGAAAACCTCATATGGATAGAAGGAAACAGGTCGAATCATGCAGACAGGCAGGATTAATAATCTCATATTCATTCTTGTGTGTATCTAGTGAAGAAGGACTATGTTGAAGTGTATGGTGAGTTAACAAGGCCAAATTTACCACATACATTTTTGGCACCCACTGTGGGGTAGGTACATTCTGTCTTGGCCTCATTTCATTTCATCTTTTTCATTTTTTTTTGCATTTTGTCTGTACTTCCATACAATTTCTATTTTAATTTTGCGTGAACTTTCTGTACGTCTCGCATGAACTTTCTAGTTCTCCGCGTGGCATGCAGCACTTCTTCACGTGATCTAGCATACTTTATCCCGCGAAATTACATTCCAGAGCTTTCATTTGAATATTTTATTGCCTCAGTTTTCTAACCACCTGCTATTTTCTAACATCTGTGTTTCTCTGATTTTGTCTTTTGAAACAACATAACAGTGATTTGCAGGATGCTAAGATAAAGAAAAGCCATCATACATGTTTATTGTAGGATGTTGATATGAAGAAAGGCATTACAAATTACTAATGGGTTTATTGCAGGATGTTTGTCGAAGACCTTGCGTGTTTTCACAACTTCTTATATCAATTTTTACTAGTTAAAACACACTTCGGTTGGTGCTTAAAATGAATCATTGTCTTGCATGATTGAAGTGCTTTTTAGATTGTAATCCTAAGAACTACATGAACATATTCTCTCCCCTCGCCTTTATGGATCTTGGGTGTAAGAGAAATTCATGTGATTATTCTAGAGTGGCTACCTCCCGAGAGCTTTAGCAGAGCCGGTGAGAGTGGATGCCCAACCGGTAACAGGCTAAAGCCAAGCCCTTCCAAACCGGTATACAAAAAATGCTATTGTGATTAATGTCACAATAGACAGGTGTGAATTTATTGTGGAAACCAAAATCTCCTCCAGTACCCTAGTGGTGCGTTAAATTCCTGACATTGTTAAGGTGAAAGCCTTGCTTTGAAAGGATTGGGAGAGCCCCCTTTATTGGGAAAATGAATTGATCACAACCACCTGAACGGATGACCTTACTACAAACTGTTGTTCTAGTTTTCCAAAAACCCTCTATCTGTTGGTGCGAAAGGTTAGAGACCGACTAAGATGCCCCACATTTTTACGGCTTTTAGTAGAGATAACAGCGCTTTGGGAAGCAATTCCTTTGGGGTTCAAAGCTTGGTATGCCTAAGAAGTGAGTGCATATGTAAGGAGGAGACCGTGCTTCCAAGATTCTAAGTTATCCGCTAAGAGTAAGCGTAGCTGAACTTTGGTTTAAGTGGGGATTCAACAGATATTGTCCTAGCTATCCTAGGATTGTGATGTTCTCTTTCTGGTACTACAAATATTTTGTTTAATGTGTTTTGCATGGGTGTATCATTTGAACAATCGAAACTATCATCAAAACACACAAACTGTCAATCTTGAACATGTCCAAAACAAACTTTAACTTGAACTATCTATCAGAAAATAGTATGACTTTACCTTGGGAAACGCAAACTGGTCTCAACAGTCTAATTTTGTAAATGTTCTTTTTTTCAACATTTGCATTATTTCGCGTGACATTTCCCAATATTCGCGTGCTTCACTACAAATCTTTGTGCGATACGAAATACACTGTTGTGTGACATTTGGCAACAATGCCATTATTCTGTCACTTTTTTATTCTGTCAAACAGGTGTCATTCTTCATGCGAATACTGCAAAGTTTCACGCGGGTTGGTGAGAAACTTCGCGCGACAGAGCATTTCTTCGCACAAAACTAGAGTCTTTTGTCCAAAATAGCAAGCTAAAATCTATCATTCATGTGTACTTTTGTCAAATCTAGTCTCTGATATGGGTCTATTTTTCTGCCATCCATCTTCACACAGTCTGAAACTTGGTTTCTTGGGTTGAGAACTATGTGATTCTTACATAAAATGGTCTCGTCTCATGTCCTTTTGATCTCTTTCATCTGTGTCATCAAGCCTTGTGTTGCAATAGTCATATCTTGGCTGTTCTAGCCTCATCTTCGACGATTTGCACCAAGGATACTTCACCTTTTGGCACATTCTATGCATTTACTTTGAGATAGTTTCAAGTTCGATCCTAGTTCACATTCCTTGTTCAAAACTTTGTCTATAACTATCACAACTCGAAGTGGCAAAACATTTCCTTCAATCAATCAAGACAAATCTATACTTTCTACACCATTACTGGCTACATCTAGTGAGGAATCATCTTGATCTCCTTCCTCCGTACGTCAACCTTACAATAAATGGTCATTTCCAGTGTATCTTAGTAGGGTTCGAAATCCTTTGTTCCAAGAAGACCCATATTCAGAGAACACTCAATATTTTCATACCGAGTCTTTACACCTTGAATACTTGTATTTTGGCAAGATGGTAGATCATAACCAATCAGGTGGTGAGGTTAGCAGAACTGACCTCTTTAGAAATTGGGGTAAGTCCCATTCTGAAGACCCCCCTAATGATGTAGAAGTAGAAATCACTCCAGAAGATATTCCACAAGCTCGTGCTAACAAAGATTTCTGTAGAATGATGGGAGTCCTCCTAGCTGAGGAGAAAGAGAAATACATTCTTGAACTAGCCAATCAAGGGGCTAAGTTACCTTCCAATTATGTTGTACAAACACTTGTTGAGAAAGAGGAAGAAACTGAAAATTCTTGCTTGCCAAAAGAAATGCAAACCATGCAAGAGAAACTTTCTCAACTCTTGAAAGAGAAAGACAAACCTACTACTCAATTCACATGGGATAGCATTTTTCCTTTCCCATTTGATAAAGATCTTCACATGCCTCCTTTTCCCAAAGGAGCTGAGCTTCCTAAATATGAAAAATACTTGGGTACATCTGACCCTCAAGACCATGTAAGATAGTTTGGTGCTTTTCCATGGAATTCATACATGACACAACCTATCTCATGCATCTTTTCCCACGTAGTTTGTGAGGGTCAGCTATGGAATGGTTCTCTAGATTACTGACTGGCATCAAAACTTTTGACGAAATTGCCTATTTATTTCTGTAACACTATTCTCACAATATCCAACATCCAGTTCATATCTGAGATCTTTGCAATTTGAAACAAAATCATGGGGAATCCTTCTTGGCATTTCTCCAAAGATGGAGACAACTCTATATATGATATTCTCGTAAGATACCCGAATCTAAAAAGTTGGACATCTTTCTTGATAATCTTCTCCCCAACTTTGGGTATCAAGTACAACTACAAGGTCCTCTAACCTTTGATGACATGATTAAACAAGCTGTACGAATCAAGACATTTATGATCAAGAAAGGAGAATTGACCTTACACAAAGAAAATAAACAAGGGTCTTCCTCCTCAAGCAAAGATAAATCCAAATTTCCCAACAAGAACCAAAATGTTGTGAATGATGGCATTGTAGAC
>MU226992.1:331743-359012 GCA_018584345.1 Thuja plicata
AGCAGCATGCATTGTACTACTGGCTTTGAGAGAGTCTCTTGAAGTCATGCCTTTTTTCTTTGCTTGCTTTTATATCTCTTTTTGGAGAGGGGTTTTTCCCACTGGGTTTTCTCCTTTGTCTCCGGTTGACAGAGATTTCCTTGTACTGGGTACCTGATCAGGCCTTGTTGTCGGGACCCATTTCTTGCTTTCTTAGTCTTGCTAGGTCTGCTTTCTCCCTGCGTTCAGCTTAAGGGGGGGTGTTAGAGTATTATTTCATTTTACTCTAGTTGCTTAAGCGTCTCTTAGGTGCATTATTAATTAACTCTTAATTAATAATGTGCAACCTAGTATTTACCTTTTAGAGTTTCGCTCACCTTTATAAGGTCGAACTTTGTAATTGTCTTTCATTAATTCAGTTGATAATTTTGCTCTCACATTTTGAGTAAACATCTGAGTTCTTCTTTTTCATCTTTGTGCTTCTACTTTGTATCAGGTTCTTGCATGCAGGTGTATTCGGGGTCTGTGGATTTGCATGTTGCAATTCCTACAATGTTTAGTTGGAGATAAGTCGAGTAATTGGGAGATGATATTAGCACAAGTTGAGTTTTCATATAATAATTATGTGAATAGGAGTACAGGAAAAAAACCTTTTGAGATTGTTAGTGGAATGCAGCCTAGAGGAGTATCAGATTTGAGGGATATTTTTGGTGAAGAGAAGAGAAGTGATGAAGGGGAAGTATTTTTTGATTTTATGAAGTCTTTACATGAGGAAGTGAAGTTGAAGTTGGAACAAAGTAATCACAAATGTAAGGAAAATCCTGACAAGTCTAGGAGACATCATGTTTTTGAAGTTGGTGATGAGGTGATGGTTCATTTGAAGAAGGTCATATTTCCTATTGGAACATACAGTAAGCTGAAAATGAAGAAGTTTGGTCCTTGTAGAATTTTAAGGAAGTTTGGCAGTGGTAATGCTTATGAAGTTGAGTTACTTGATGACATGGATATATCTCCTATATTCAATATTGTTGATTTGCATAAGTATCACGATTCAGATGATGAAATTGTTATATCAAATGAGTATCCTAAGAAGCAGATTGAAGAAGTTGAACAAATATTAGATTAGAGGATTGGTAAAATCTCAAGAGGAAAGGATTACTATGAGTATTTGGTGAAATGGAAGAATAGACCAGTTGAGGATGCTACATGGATTTCTTAATCTAAGTTGGATTCAACTACCTCAATGATTCAGGGGAATCATTTCTTTCAACCCCAGTTGTCTGATGCAGGAGCATCCTGGGTTGCCTTTCTATACTTCTCATCTTTATTTATTTTTCCAGTTAGTGTCGAGTTGCAGTTCTTTTCGAGTTGTAGTGTGTGTCGAGTTGTCCAGTGTTGGTCGAGTTCCTATTTGTACTGAGCTACCTAGTGTTGGTCAAGCGGTCCTTCCTATGCCTAGTGAACCTAATGCTCAGTTCTTCTTGACCAAACTTATCTGCGTTTGGTTTTTGTTGAAGTTGAATTTTGTATTTAATTTCTTGTTGCGCATTTCATATTTGGATCTTGTCTTAGGATGTGTGTGGACCATTGGTGGTCGGTCTTCCATCTTTGTAAGCCTCTTTGGAAAGTATAAATAAGGTTGTCTAGGATTAGGTTAGGTATCAACAAGTAGATAAAGTAGCAGATGATGATATGAGAAAGTAGAAGATAGATTAAGTCAGGATTTTGTAATTCTTGTTGGCCTTAACTCAGAAGGCCTCACAACCAGGCATGTATGATGTAATTGCATGAATCAATAAAAGACATTTTTTTTTCCTTCTCTCTTTGGTGTTGTTCTCTATGTTGTGTGCTTCCATTATGTGTACTCGTAGGGTGGCTGGATAGTTGGGTGTGTCGTTGGCCTTGAATTCCCCTGTTCTACCTTGTGCCAAGACAACAGTCACACCATTGAATCTGATTCTCTGCACAAATATCTCAAATTAATGATTCTATGCAAACTATGAATGTAAGTTACAATTCCATCCTTACTAAGAACTTCCACCGGCTTCAACACTTGCCCGCGTATTTTAGATGGTGCTTCATGTGCCTCTGCGATAGATGACATCATTTTTGTGCCTGGTAGACCAACCACTATTGACCGTGTCTCTGTTCGGTCATCAGCTCGTAATATATGAGCCAATGCTGCAACTAGTGCCATGAATGAAATTTTTGCCTGTGAAATGATAGTCGATGTCAGTGTAATGAAATAAAAACACATGAAGTAGCTACAACCTGTAGAACAAACAAGATTGTAAAACTCTTCTTTTCTTCAAATTCATGAAAGCTACATCCTCCCTCTTAACACTCATGGGTGAACAGAGATAATTGATGCAAAAAAAAGTGTTGGCACAAATTAAGGGAAATTGCTATTGCGGACATTGTGGCTGCAGATTTGCTTGTGACTATAATTTTAATGTTTCAATACCCTTTAGATGAAAATACAAAATGCAACCCCTCCCAAGCCTTGTGTATTGAATATTAGATAGAATAAACCCCCGATACCTAAGCACATGAAACACATAACCTCAAATACTTTTGAGAGATAATGTGAAATTTAGACACAAGTGTAGCCAAAGAAGAAACGACATTACCTTGACAGGAATATAAAAGCAATGTTGATAGGTTATAAAGTTTAGTAAATTTCAAACTATGATTCTCCAATCATGTAGGGCACAATAATAACAATCAAATGGAAATTAGGTGATCAGTAAAGAAGGATACAAAAAAATAGTAAGTGAAATAAGACAAAACAACATGCAGGAAACTTTAATTCAATCAAAGATTTATATTTTATTCAGAAGAAAACATACCTACAATAAAAATATACTCAAACAACAAGGAAGCTTTTCAAATCTGAGAAATTATCTTACAATTTCAAAGAGGTTGTTGTCTATAAACAGTAATAACCCACATTGGCAGAAACCTGGCAGTGGCACACATCAGCAAGGAAATTGTTTTCTTACTTAAGAGATAAAACAATGAAAGACTAAAAAATACATACATTGTAACAAACAATACAACTCAAGACCATGGCATGTTGCATGATCAAGTCTAAGAATTGAATAAATCAAGTAAATTTTAATACATTTCCTCCTCTAGGATTAATCTACATATCACTCTTACTAATATTTAAACTTAAAGGTACCTACATCAAGAGGAAGGGAAGAAAAATTGAAATCAAAATCAATAGAACAAAGAATGTAATAGCTTATGAGGGTTGATTACATAAACAAGCGAACCTTAAAAGGACAATTAGCTTCCTACCATACCAAATCATAGCTATAAAAAAGCTAGGGTGTAATCTAACACAATAATGAAAGTCATTAAAGAGAACAAAATCTCTTATAAACATAGCCAGAGGAAATGAAAAAGAATTTTTTTTTACCAAAAATCATGGTTAGATCATGATCAAGAAGTTAAAAAGATGCCCCTTCCCCCTACAAGGAAAAGGTCATTTGCTGGCTAGTACAAAGAATAAGTCTTGAGGAAAATTCAAAAGCATATTAATAGCAATCAAGCATATTTATCTAAATTAAAAAGAACCAAGTCATTCTGAATGATAAGAGGGCACAAAAATCAATAAAGAGTATCGCCATAACAATATAGGATTAGGTAAAACGTGCTAATGATATTCATATAAACTAACTATTCTCAAAACTCTTAAGATAGAGAAAAACAAAAACTATCTTTTGCCAAAGGGTTTATTCAACATGAACCACCAAGGACTTCCATCAAATACATTGCAAACTAATCTTCAAAGGTGGAGGCAGAAAAGACCCATAAATTTTGGATCAACCCAACATTAGATAAACATTTGTTGGAAAAGTTTAAGAGAAAATAAACATAAGGGAAGAAAAAGGCATAAGAAAAATTAAAAGTGTGTGGTTTATCCTACAATATTGTTGTGTAATGTTGAAAAAGTTGAGTAAACAAAAAATGAAGGTCCCTATTGATGCTTTAAACTAAAGTTTGAGTCAATAAAATGATGCTTTAAACTGAACTTTCCCAAGGCAACGTAAAATCTTGAGGATCACCAAAAAAATTATCGTAGACATGGTCACAAATCCCAAGGCAACGTAAAATATTGATTTAAGTCTGTTTGTATCTATAAAATTTCTACATAATTCAGATTTTGCATGGACTTAAAATACTACCTACTTTTTTTGCCTGTTTGTGTGAAATATCATCTCTCTTGAAGCAATTTGGAAGAAGTTTTCATCCCCTCTTTGGATTGTAGGTTCATATTTTTATTCCCAGCTTGACTGGATCAACTCTCTCTCTCTCTCTAACAAATCATCGTACACAAATATTCAACATATCTCCTCTACATTTCTCCCAATAATTCACAACACATCATTTTCATTTTTACAAATTTTCATTCCACAAAAAATTATTACATGTCATCTCAAAATCAAATATAAGGAGATGGCATCAAGACACAACGTACAGACTGAAGACACAAATTGAACCCCACTCAAAAACGCAGAAGATGTCTATGCATCCAACAATTAATCAGTACACTGTAACCACCCTCTTAAAGTATTAACTATTATAAATTGGATTAATCTCAAAATTTCACATCTAATCTACACTTCTAATTATTTCACTGCTTTTGTTTTATAGGTTTTGAAGACATGCCATACATTACCGACTTTCGTGTTCAATTTTAAATAAAATTAATGTTATTTTTTCAATGTGGAATACCACGAAGGTTATCTTAAACCAATGATGTATGGAAAACTAAAGTTTGAGTCAATAAAATGATGCTTTACACTGAACTTTCTCTGATTTTTCTAGAATACAGTCACTATCTTCACGTTTCATGCCATCAAAATGCATTTAATTTGAATTATTATTGGTTGGAGATGTTAGGGAAATGAATTATCTTTCTTTGTGCAGTGGAATCAATTCATTTGGTGTTTTATAGGAGTAATCTGCATTTTTGTAAAAATAGTCAAAACCCTCTTCTAGGTTAACCCGAGAGAGGAAAAATATGATTTCTTGTATGTTCCACATTGAATAAGGATTATTTATGTGGGGGGTGATAGAGGTATCTTTTAGAGTAACCCCGGTTGTTTGCAGAGGAGCATGCATTGAAGGCATATGCCATGGAGCCATAAGAGTGACTGGATTGTCACAGAGAGAAGAGAAGGCTGACTATCTCAGTCAAAAATTTGGAGGCTTTGTCCATAACTTAAGGAGTGCTTGGGCCATGGAAGCTTAAGGGAGTGAATATATTAATGTCTACAACAAGGAGGAGACTTGGAGGAGGCAGATAATCTCATTTCAAGAGTGCTGTGATTCTAGAGCTAGTATAGTGGATTTTTTAGCTTGACACAAGATTTTGTTTTTCCACATAATGCAAATTTTATAAGATGTTTTACAACAATAAATACAAATTCTTCATTTTATCAAAAGACCATCAATACATTATTGATCTTTCAAATAAATAAAAAATATGCACAAAATACATTCTATGACATTTAATAAAATGATGAAAAAATAATTGTATTACAACTCACCTTTGAATCCCAATTCCATGCTTGTCTGTCAAACAAATTGTTGACTACCAATTTGAGATAATATTTTATGTCTTTTTATATTTCTTATTATAACCTTCATTTTTGGTTCTTTGGTCTTGTTCCTTTCCTTAAGCATGTATTTTTTATTCTCCCTACCTGGTGTCTATGTTTTACTTCCTTATGGTGGTGATGCAGGAGCATCAAGGATGCATAAAGCCACCATGAACAACTATGGTCAAAATCAAGTAATAATTCCAATGTAAGACCAATCCAATACTTTTAAGGTTAAATAGGTATATTAAGATCATTTGAAGCAAAATTGTAAGGCTATGAAAGCCATTGAACTCATAATGGCATTAAGGCCCCGAGTTGGTCAAACAGGGTCAAAGGTTATAAATTTCCTCAATAAGGGTAGAAATGATGTAAAATTAGTATAAATTTAATATTTGACATGTCTAAGAGGCCTTATAAAAGGTTTGGGATCATTTCATCCATAATTGTAAAAATTGCAAAAAGTTGACAAAAGTTGCTTGACAACTTTTTGCAACTATGTTGTTGGGAAAGAAACATTGTGATTGTTTCTAAAGTGTAGGAGTTATTTCACATGGTTTGGAGTGGATGTTAATAAATATTTAATCCTTTTATATGTCAATGTTATGTCACAGTTGGGTATGACAACCAAATCAGATTATGAAGGAAAGGATCCTTGGTGTTAATAGAGTTTGTGTGTGTTCATTTTATATGTTAGGTAGGGTGTAAGAAGAGCATTAAAATCCAAATTTAGGGTTTTAAAGTACTCCAAAGTTTAATTGGGGTTGATAAAAGTTTAATTAATCAATCAAATTTGCAAAGGTGGACATGACTGTCTCACAATGACAGTGACTGTGGAAGTTGAAGTATTTTGTTTGAGAGTCTTGGTTAATGGATGTAGTGGATGAGAAAGTGTATGGATAGGGCCTAGAAGGATGTTAGGGTGTCTTTTTTATGATATAAAAATGACACAAGGCTTGGGTGGAATCATTTCGATGATTTTCCCAAGTGTGGAGTCATGAGTTACAGGGTCATTGTCCTTTACAACAATACATTGGAAATTGTTTTGAAGACCAAAGAGGGTCAAGGGGTATAGTCTCTTTAACATAAAGGTAAGGGTTCTCATAGGTTATTGGATGTAGGGGAATCCAAAGAGTGACTGGAAGTCTCAATTCAAGAGTCTAGGGGGGTTATGTATATGGACAATCATAGGAAAGTGGAATAGTGTTGAAGCATGAAAGTTCAATGGGGATGAATTACATTTGGTTGTGCATCTAGGTGAGTGGATCCAATCAGATACCTTGAATGAAAAATAAGGAAGAGTGTTTGGAGAGTGGATATAAGTTGGATAGGGAAGGTTGAAGACCCTACAATCCATTAGATTGGGCAGTTGGAGTTGGGTGAAGAATCAAGGGCTGGTATGCCTTGAAGAGAAGATTGATCTCATGATGTGTGGGATAGTGGATTACCAAGTGGTGAGAAGGAAGAGTTGTGGTATGATTGGGAGTGAAGGAAAAATTTCAATGTAAAGAGAGATTGTTCAAAAGTATGTTATGTGGGGTTATCTTAAGTCAGACCTTTCTATAAAGCCTTGATTTGAGTCTAATTCCTTAATAGGGTTCCAAAATTTGGTGAATCCCTCAGGTTGAGTTAGGTTCCTTAGAGGATTATAGGAGGGCTCTACATCAGATCAATCATGGGGTGGATTGTATTAGGTTGTGCATCATAGTGGACTAGTTGTGGCTTGACCATTAATAGGTTTTGAGAGTGGGTGGGTCCATGTGAGTGATCCTAAGTTGGAGGAATAAAGAGTGGCTTGGAAGGGTCAAGTGAACCAATGCAAGAAGTGAGATTAAAAATTTGGATTATTACCAATGTTAGACCTAGGTGTCTAAGGGCCAGTCTTCATACTCTTAGAAATATTTGATTGGCTATATCATTTGTAGTCTGTCCCTAAAACAAGTTTGATATTCTCTTTGTTTCAAGAATAGTTTAATATTCTCTACTTAATAGGGCTAACCACATGAAGGTGGAAGCTCATTTGGCTCCTCCCCCCCCACCCCAAAATAACTCTAAATTACATGGTACATCTAACATTCATTAATTATTTCATCCATTAAAAAAATATAACATTCATTCATTCATTCATCCATTAATAAAATATAACATTCATTCATTAATAAACTATAACATTCATTCATTCATCCAGTAATAAAATATAACATTCATTCATTCATTCATACATTAATAAAATATAACATTCATCCATTAATAAAATATAAAATTCAGTCATTATCAAACAAGGTAGATTACATCCATTTCTTGTTTTGTTTTTTGGAGAAAAGACTAAGTGGAACATTGAATTCTGCATCCATGCCTCCCTCTTCTGCTACTAATATCAGTGTATGCCTTGTCATGTACTCACAATGAGGAAGCTGGTGCGAAGGGGGGTCCTCTGCAATAACAAAGATATAGGTTAAATTCAAAACATTTTTTTATTATTGTTACAAGTATTTCATTAAATAAAAGAACATAACAGGGATTTTCTTTACCTGATGGGACAACATTGTTGAAGAGAATTATTCAATTGTGTATTGTCATTGATGTTACGCATGCATTTACACTTATGTAGTGATGTTACATAAATTTCTACATTCAGACCGAGCACAGTTGGTGAATAGAATGAGTTATTTAGTGTTGATCGAGTTCAGTCGGGCATTGAAGAAAGTTCAGTGTTGACCGAGTCACTCGGGCATTTCAGTCTTGGTCGGGCATTCAGTGGCAACCGACTAACAATGATTTATATTCTATAATTAATTGGTTATATGAGGCTGACTGAATTATGATTTATTATTTAGAATTATATCCAAGCCAACTTGATAGGGCTTACCATATAAATGAAAGGTCAAGCTTGGATTGAATGTGTGGAAGTGCAAGTGAAAAAGAGTAAGAAAGCATAAATGTGGAATTCTGTGATATGAAGAGTGAAGGGGAAATCAGACAGGATTTTGATTGAGTACAAATCACTCAGAGCTGCAATAGAACATCTGATTAGCAAGGATCTAGTTATAATTAGAACAGAGATCTGAATCAGCAAAGACAGTTGCTTACACATACAGGTCAATTCATTGTTACTTTCTAACAATTGTAGCAGTGATCTAAAATATCTTAACAGAGTAGACTTAACAGTCTTTTTGTAAATCCTCTCACAAGGTATCATTTCTATGTTGAAGTGTTGAATACCTCTAACAAGGCCACTCCTCATAGGGTGATTAAATCTTTTAACAAGGTCACACCTAACAGTGTGTTATTGTAACCTTTAACAAGGTTGGCTCCTAACAGGGCTCACTTCAAAAGAGTGAAAAACAGTAACTAGTTACATTGGTGGTTTTTCCCATATTGGGTTTCCATGTTAAATCTTAGTGTCACCTATGTATATGTTATTTTTTTTATGCTTTATGTTTCTTCACTTAATCTCTAAAGTATAATTGCATTGGATATTATAAAGATTGCTTTGACATCCGAGTTATAGAATAATATCTTAATTAACCGAATAACAGTGTTAAAGTATTTAAGACATCTAAGGATAAAGGATTTGTTTTGGAGTAACAGATTCACCCCTCCCCTCTCAGTTACTTATCTCATTTCCAACAATTGGTATCAGAGCTTCAAGTTATTTTAGATAAGGTTTCAAGGCCTAAGATAAAGATTGGAGATGTCTTACAGAAGGGAGATCCCAAAGCTAAACAAAGACAATTTCCTAGCATGGCAAGAGCTGATGAAGCTACATCTATCTACTATTGGAGATGCTGGTTTGCAATTTTTGGAGAGCAAATATGTGGAACCAACAGGGGCTATGAATGTGGAAAAGATGATGGAACGGAAGCATCACAACATAATGATGATTGAGATAGCTTATTCACTCAGCTACTCGGAATTTGATGAAGTCAAGGACTGTCCTACAACCTATGATATGTGGAAGAAATTACAAGACATTCATGGAGGAGATGTAAATGTAAAGAGAGCCAAAGAAGAAAGTCTAAGAGGACAATTTGACTAGATGAAAATGAAAGAAGGAGAAGAAATTACAGGATACAGTGACATAATCAAGAAGATTGTGAGTGTCATTAGAGCTACAGGTGGAATAATTGAAGATACAACAGTGGTAAGAAAGGTACTAATAAATTTACTTCCTATCTATGATATTAGAGTTTTAGCTATTCAATAAATGAGGTGTAATAAAAATATAACTCTAGATACATTAGTGGGAAGGCTTACAACTTTTGAGCTGGACAACTTTGACAATTACTCTCCTAGCTCTAGCAATCTTGAGTCAGCATTCAAAGAAAAATTGAACCTTGGTAAGAAGTATAGATACTCAAAAGGGAAGAAGATTGAAAGTGACAGTGATGATGAATCTGATGATGAAGATCTTGACATCATTGAAGCATTACTTGTAAGAAGAGCTGCAAAAGGAAAATATAGAGGAAAGATACCATTGATTTGTTTCTCATGCAATGAGGTTGGTCACATTGCTGCAAAGTGTCCAAACAAAGAAGAAAAAGATGAGAAAAAAGTCAACAAATTCAAAGGCAAGAAATATTTCAAGAACTAGAAAAGCTACAAGGATAAAGGTAAGAATTCTTGTTATATTGCTAAAGATTCTGACAATTATGAAGAAGAAGAAATGGTTTATATTGCTATTAAGGATGAGTTAGATGAAGAAGATGAAAAGACAACACTTTTTTCACACATCAATAAAAATGACACATGGATAATTGATAGTGGTTGTTCTCATCACATGACTGGTGATAAGACAAAGTTTGAACATCTTGAACATTATGATGGTGGGAGTGTCAGTTTCGGGAATGATGAACCTTTCCCTGTAAGAGGAAAAGGTTGCATTGTTCTGACAGAAGGAATCAAATGTGATAATGCTTATTAGGTTGAAGGATTGAGGAGAAATCTACTCAATGTAGCACAGCTGAATAACATTCGCTTCAAGGTAGAATTCATGAATGGTAAGGGCAAGCTCCTGGATGGTAAAGGGAACCTAGTCAGAACTGGCAGACAAACAAAAGGTAATCTATTCTATCTTGATGTCACTGAAGGTTCACGCTTTATTTCACAAGTAGAAGAAAGATGGTAATGGCATAAAAGGTTGTGTCATGTAAATTTTGATAATCTAGTAGACATAAGAAAGAACATGAGAGTCAGAGGTATTCCTATTTTGAAGAAACCCGCGTTAGCAATATGTAAACAATGTCAAATCAGAAAGATGAGCAAGACTAGTTTCAAAAGCAAGAATTACAATACTGATGAAGTCTTGGAATTGGTACATACTGACCTATGTGGACCAATTGGAACAACAATCTATACTGGAGAGAAGTATTTTATTATGTTTGTTGATGATCATTCTAGAATGACGACTGTCATGTTTCTCAGAGAGAAATCAGAAGCTTTTCAAAAATTCAAGTGGTATCTTGCAAGAGTTGAAAACGAAATAGGAAAGAAACTAAAATTTTTAAGATCTGACAGAGGAGGAGAATTAATTTCTAATGATTTCAATGAATTCTGTAATGAGAGAGGAATCAAAAGACAGGTATCTGCCCCTGGTACACCACAACAAAATGGAGTAGTAGAGAGAAGAAACAAATACATCATGGATTGTGCCAGAACCCTAATGATTGAAAACAATGTTGTTGCCAAATATTAGAAGGAGGTCATCATCACTACAGTGTTCACCCTGAACCGAGTTCAACTGAAGAAAGGTAGTAACAGGACACCTTTTGAATTATGGTATGGCTATAAACCTAATGTTCATTATTTTAAAGTATTTGGAAGTAGATGCTACATCTTAAAGGAAGAAAGAAATGGAAAACTATATGCAAAAAGTGATGAAGGAATATTCCTAGGTTACTCATATAAAAGAAAAGCATACAAATGTCTAAATCTTAATACTCATAAAGTCATAGAAAGTGTACATGTCAAGATTGATGATTTTGCAGAAAAATGTGAAGAGAAGAGCAGTAAAGAGCCTGAAGACTACAGGAACTTTGTGTATTATGAACTTGATACTATACCTATGACTCGAGCAATGGTGATGGGATAGCAGAACTGTCGAACACTAAATATACTAGCACAAACTATGCAACCCGAGTTGCAAATTGTGCAACCCGAGCTGCTGGTAGAAGAGACCGAGACACAGAAAGAGGGAACTGAGTCACAAGAAGAGGGAACCAAGTCACAGACAGAGGAACCTGAGTCATAGACAAAGGGACCCAAGTCACAGATAGTGGAACCCGAGCATCAGACAGAGGAACAAGAAAGAATGATTGAGAATGACAAACCTATTGGATCAAGTCCAGAATATAGAATGAATGATCCAGTACTTTCAAAATATGTTAAAAGGCATCATGCACCTGAGCAGATAATTGGAGATCAGACAGAAGGTGTAATGACAAGGAAAAAACTCAAAGGTACATGCTTACTAAGTGAATTTGAACTTAGAATTGTTAAAGATGCATTGAATGATGAAAGTTGGATAGAAGCAGTGAATGAAGAAATTGAGTAGATTGAGAAGAAAAAAACTTGGACTCTTTTGCCTAGACCAAAGGACAAGAATGTGATTGGAACCAAGTGGGTTTTTAGAAATAAGATGAATGAAAATGGTAAAGTTTCTAGAAACAAGGCCAAACCAGTTTTTAAAGGATATGCTCAAGAAGAGGGTGTCAAGACTATGGAGAAACTTTTGCTCCTATTGCAAGAATTGAAGGAGTCAGAACTCTTCTGGCATATGTTGCACATAAAGGATACAAATTATATCAAATGGATGTGAAATCTACATTTATAAATGGAATCCTAGAAGAAGAAGTCTACATTGAACAACCTGAAGGATTTGTTGATCCTAGCATGAGGAATTTGGTTTACAAGAAGCACAAAGCATTGTATGGATTGAAGCAAGCGCCCAGAGCCTGGTATGAAAGACTACATAGCTATCTAGAAAGTATTGGATTTCATATAACCAATGATAACAGTAGCTTGTACATCAAAGAAGGACCATAGAACAAAATAATATTAGCAGAGATATTTTTCGATGACATATTATTCACTGGTTATGATGACCTATGCAAAGAATTCTCTGTAGCTATGAGTAAATCATTTGAGATGTCTGTGTTTGGTGAGATCAAATTCTTTGTTGGGTTACAAGTACATAAAATGAAGGATGGTATCTACATCACTCAATCAAAATATATTAAGGAGATACTTAATAAATTTTGTATGGAAGATTCCAAACCAGTTGGAACACCCATGTGCATTGGACAGAAATTGTCTAAAGATGATGATTCAAAAGAGGTAGATCGGGCCAACTACATATCCATGATTGGAAAATTGCAATATGTTGTTCACACCAGACCTGATATTGCATTGGTAGTTGGTATTGTTGCAATATTTTCAGCTAATCCCAGAGATAATCACCTAATGGAAATCAAAAGAATTCTGAGATATCTGAAGGGTACTGAAGACTATGGTTTATGGTATAAGAAAGGTGGAAACTTTGATTTAAAAACATTCACTGATGGTGATTGAGCTAGAAGTGTCAATGACAGGAAAATCACCAGTGGTGGAGCTTTCTTTCTTGGAAAGAGGTTAGTGTCTTGGAATAGCAAGAAATAAAATTGTATCTCTCAATCTACAATAGAGGCAGAATATGTTGTTGCAACAGTGAACTGTTCAAACATCATATGGATCAAGCAGTTGTTGTCAAGAATGAAGGAAGAAGTAAAAGAATCAGTTATTATCTATTCTGACAACACCAGTGCCATTAACATTTCAAAGAATCTTGTGATGCACACCAAAACCAAGCATATAGCAATAAAGTATCATTTCTTAAGGAAATTGGTACAGAATAAAGAAGTAAGGTTGGAATATGTGAATACCAAAGAACAAGTTGTAGACATATTCACCAAACCTTTACCTAAGGATGCATTCTTGTATCTTAGAGGAAATCTAGGGGTTCTTCCCCTAACTGAAGCTCACTAAAAGATAGTTTAGTGATGCATCAACCTGAGCGACAATGAAGATCTATTAGTTGATGCAGGTACATCAGAGCACATTGCAGATGAATTTATACATTTAGGTACATTAAAATTACAAAGTGAAATAGTACTAACTATTGATATTTGTGGATATGGTGTCTTTGGCATCTGTTGTCAAAGAGGGAGAGATTTCTATAATACATAAGAATAAGATAAAAGAGGGAAAGCTTTTCTATACTACAGTAAGAGGGAGATTTTGATGTCAGAGGGAGTTTTTGGATAAGAATCAGAATGAAGCTAAAGACATTAATAAAATTTTCTGTTGCTCTACAATTCTTTGTATTATGACATGTTGTGTTTCCATCAATGCCAAAGAGGGAGATTATTGAAGATAAATATTCAATTTTGTATTGTCATTGATGTTACACATGTATTTACACTTATGTAGTGATGTTACACAAATGCCTACATTCAGACCGAGCACAGTTGGTGAATAGAATGAGTTATTTAGTATTGACTGAGTTCAGTCATGCATTGAAGAAAGTTCAGTGTTGACTGAGTCACTCAGGCATTTCAGTCTTGGTCGAGAATTCAGTGGCAACCGACTAACAGTGATTTATATTCTATAATTAATTGGTTATATGAGGCCGAATGAATTGTGATTTATTATTTAGAAGTATATTCAAGATGAATTGGTAGGGCTTACCATATAAATGAAAGGTCAAGCTTGGATTGAATGTGTGCAAGTGCAAGTGAAAAAGAGTAAGAAAGCATAAGTGTGGAATTCTGTGATATGAAGAGTGGAGGCAAAATCAGACAAGATTCTGATTGAGTACAGATCACTCGGAGATATAATAGAACATCTGATTGGCAAGGATCTAGTTATAATTAGAATAGAGATATGAATCAGCAAAGATAGTTTCTTACACATATAGGTCAATTCATTGTTTCTTTCTTAACAAAGTAGACTAAACAGTCTTTTTGTAAATCCTCTCACAAGGTAGCATTTCTATGTTGAAGTGTTGAAGACCTCTAACAAGGCCACTCCTCATAGAATGGTTAAATCCTTTAACAAGGTCACACCTAATAGTGTGTTATTGTAACCTTTAACATGGTTGGCTCCTAACAGGGCTCACTTCAAAAGAGTGAAAAACAACAACAAGTTACATTGGTGGTTTTTCCCATATTGTGTTTCCACATTAAATCTTGGTGTCACTTGTGTATAGGTTATTTATTTTATGCTTTATGTTTATGCACTTAATCTCTAAAGTATAATTGCATTGGATATTATAAATATTGCTTTGACACTCAAGTTACAGAAGAATATCTTAATTAACCAAGTAACAGTGTTAAAGTATTTAAGACATCTAAGGGACAAAGGATTTGTTTTGGAGTAATTGATTCACACCTCCCCTCTCAGTTACTTATCTCATTTCCAACAAAAATCATCTACCGTTTTCTAGGCTCAACTTCAATAGGGTGAACACCCTCTAAATCCTCTGGATTTGAAATACAAATTTTAATTAAATTAATCAATACACCAGTTTCAATCAAATTCGTTTACAGGAATAATATTGGTCCTCTTTACCCAATGGAGGCACATCACATTCCTGATGTTTTCTACCCATATCATGCTCCACTTGGTTACCATGGTCTACATGATCTAAAATGTATTAAAAAAATGTTACAAAAATTTCAATTTAATATGTTTTTTTATTAAGGTTAAAACAGGTTTTGAAAGGGCCCCAAAACCTTTTACAAAAAACAACTAAAGATAGACATTAAAAGCTCATACAAACAGAGAATGCCTGCATCGAACAAAAGGCAGGACCCAGCAAGAAACAAAAGACCTAAAACAAGAGAAAGCAAAAACTGCCAAAGATAGGCACAGAAACCAACACATCTTCCTACACAACTTCTAGCACCACAACTCAAACAATTACCAGCAAAAAGTCTAGGCCAGCAGAAGGAAAATTACATCATTTTCTGGTAGGCTATCTCAGCCTCCTTCTTCATTTATTCCATTTTTTCAATGGATTCCTTCAGCTCCTGCATCTCTTTCAGAATCTCAGGGACTTTTCTTTTAACTCCGCTTTGAGTTCTTGAACCAGGGCCCGAGCTTCCAGCCTTTTCTTCAATTGTGATTGTGGTGTTTTCCAGCAAGCTTCTTTCCAGATAAGCATATAACGCTTTTAGGTTCTGAATCAAAACTTCCAGTCCTTCATTGCTGTGCTCAAGGATAATCTATATCATGTGCCCATTATGGCTAATTTGTTCTTTCATCTCTTTTATCTTTTCTTCCACCTTCTCATTCACTCTAGTAGAAAATTCTTCTTCTCTGTTGTTGTCTTTAACCTTAATCATCAACTTGTTCTCCATTTACTCAACCTTTTCTTTAAAGGGCTCCATTTCCTCCTGCATCTCTATTAGTTGGTTCTTCATTAACATCATCTCCTCATTTAGCCAGTCTTCTATATTAGCCCCATAGTCTACTTTACTTTTCAGGATTCTGTCATTTTTTTCAAACCCAACCACATCAGGGCTCATTCTCCTTTTTTTCCTGTTCCTTTTCTCTGCCCTTAAAGTCCTCTACTCTATTTTACCCTCCTCACCTTCTTCCTCATTCTTATTTTCCTCCCTTTTATCTCCCTCTTTTCCATCTCCCTCAGTTTCCTTTTCGTCATAATTCTCACCAGCACCCATGCCCTCATCAGAAATGGGCATTTCCTCCTCTTCCATCTGAGATTTATCCTCTCTCATATGTTCCTCATTTTCTTTTTCCATGTTCTCTTTTTCATTTTCACCATTATGCTGCTCCTCTTTATCTTTTCCTTGATTCTGTAGGGTTTCATCTGCAGTCTTCTCTGACTTAGCCTTCTTCTTCGTTTTGACCCTTTTTTTCTGACTATGTTTTTCATTTTCCTTCTTCACCTGTCTCGCACTACCTTTAACCCTCTTAGGGATTGGCTCAAGGAGTTTGTGAGCATACTCAGAGATAAGCAGAATGAGGCCCACATGGAGCACTGGGTTGCTTGAATTATTTTTGTGCCCCATTACGTCGTTATGCAAAGAACTTAGAAGATAGAAAGGGAAGGATATTTTTTTACCGTGCCTGAAGTGATTGGACAAAATGAAATGTAGGTTGTAGATTTTGGAGTACCTGCCGTCCAGAGTGAAGTACTCAATCATGAAAGTGAGAATGCCTGCCCAGTGAGATTTTATTTTTTGAATGTTGACATAATCCCCTGTACTTTTACTGAGAAGGGCTTCTTCCTCCTCTATTTTTGGGAAGATATTGTAGGCTTGAGTACCATCCCTCTTGTTATCCCTATAGAATTTCATGCCTTCACAAGGCAAACCTGTAATTTCTGATATAATCCTCATAGAGAGAGTAAAATATTTCCCCCACATATGCACTTTCCCATCCTTCCAACCCTCTGCAAACTGTCTTGTTATCTCTGTATCCCAACCATGGAGCTTCTCCAGATACTGAGATACACCTCCTTTTCTTAATCTTCTCCAAACTTTCCTCTTCTCTTTCCATTTTGTACAGTCAATCGGCTCCTCTCTCTTCAGACCTCCTCCCATTTTTCTAGTTTCTTCTTGGAGATGTCGGTCCTTTGCAATTTTGAGCATAGAATTCAGGTTGGCTCTACTGTTATGATTAATCCAGTTCAAGTTTAGCACCCAGAAAGCGTGTGGAGTTACTATTCTAATTAAACCCATTTCCTTTGAGTGACAACACACATTTCTTTTAATAATTAAAGATGACCTCATCATTAATTAAGTTTGTTTATGACTCCTTCAATGCAATTCATCCTATCGTACTTGATAAGACTAGCCATCTCCATTTTAATATGTTTAATTGTATCAATTATTACATTAAAAATGGAATAGCAAATGAATACCTTCACCACTCGGATGCACAACATGACCTTAATCATGTGCAGGTTTTTTTTCAAGATTAGCAGGCTGCATTGCAATGTCATGCACATTGTTATTATTGCTTGCTTATTTAAAACAAAAAAAATATTCATTTTTATGTTGGAAATTAACATCAAATTAATAGATTATTGCTCAAGTATTCAATTTGAAAGAATTTTCATTTGGCCTATTTACATGTGTGACCGATACACTAGAATCTTGTGTATGGCTACTCAACTCTCATAGATGTTCAGCCACGACTACATAGCCATGCTGGAAGGCAATTCTTTTGTCATCTTTTATGGGCACTGCATTGAATTCAGAGCCTTGCATTTTTGCTTAATATCATGAATTTTTCTTGTATTGTTATATTAAACAAAATTGTTTGCAATTTATAAATATTTCAATTTGATATTTGATTTATTGTTACTTACAAGTCATGCGACAAGTTTCATATAACCAACAAAGCCAAGTTTGTGTTGGTCGTGCTTTTCTAGTCTGGCCTTAGTTGCCTTTGATGTGTCCATCGGTCTATGAAAAGTTTGAAATAATATAGATTATATAAATATAAAGATCAATAAGTAGTACATAGTTACATTCTTAATAGTATCACATACCTTCTTCTGGCATTTGGTGGTTTATTTCTTTTTTTTATATCAATTTTCTCCTTAGCATCCAAAATGAGGTCCTTCCATTCCAGCTCCAAAATCACGGGGGGCACTTGTACTTTTGGTTATTCTTTAAATGTGTTTTGTAGAGGTCCCTCAGATACTTGAGATATTGGCCAACTTTCTCAAGGACCTTTTCTTTTGCAAAAACTTCATCTCCAAAGAGCTCAACCAAATGCTCTATGATCTCATCTTTTAGCTTTTTTTCTTGGTCATTCCAGCTTTTGAGCAAAAACAAACTTGTTAGATTCTGAAATGAATTGAAGCTACATTTAATATATTCAAGAAATGGATGAAAGGAAAACTATTCTAGCAATGATATGAAATGAAAATAGTCGAATAGGGTTAGTTCACATATAATGTCCCACCTTTTACATATGGTGGACCCAAATATCTACAATGTAAGCACATTCATATTTTTATAAAAAAAACATTATTTCCTGCAAAACAATTATGGAATCATTAGTCCAAAAATGAGTGATCAATAAGTAAATTAAAATTATACTATATATAATAATAATTCTAAAGTACCTGGAACCATCTGTATTTTTAAAGGAAGCATTTCTTCCTCACTGAAGACCAAAGTGGCCTTCAATGATCTCATACTAGTAACACGGGAAGAACCAAGAATGATGGTATGTTTTCATCAGTAGTAGGATCCTGGTGAGATGCATCTCCTGTTGCAGAAAATAAATCCACTTTGAAATGAGCCCAAGAAAGAACACTTGAAGAGAAATAAACACGTAACAAAAGAGAGAAGAAGAGGGATTTACCAACTCTGGCTTGTGCAAGAGTGGATGTTTGCATACTATGCATTGATGAAATTGCAGTCGGCAATACATAGGGGTTTGACCTCGAAGGAGGAGGTGTTTGCACTGGAGTATCCACGGGACCTGAATAATATTACATTCAATATACAAAACATTAAATATTTTCCAAAAAAGAGTGGTGAATACCAAAACTTTACTTTAGAATGTTTTTGCTAATGCTAACCCAAAGGAATTTTTTTCCCAAGAGCTTGATTGCTTTAAACACATTAATAATTGCATCCTTTCCCACTAAAATTATTTTACCTGAACTACCTGTAATGCCCTTATCAAGTTCTAGCCCAGGTTGATGAGGACGCAAATAATTCTATAATAACAACACATACATATTTTAATTCATGACACATAAGAGTATAAAATATAAACCATTATTGAACTTTTGTTATAATTGGATATTTCATTAATGCTTACTTGCAATTTTCTTGCTATCCCCATCAAATATTTTGCCCTAACTTCTATCTCAAGACTTTGAGGCATTACAAATGCGAGTGAAAGAATTTCTTTATTAACTCTTCTAAGGGTCTTTTCGATCACCCTGACAGGATTTGGGAATGTTGCAATATCCTCCTGCAATGATACTATCTATTCCACCTTCATACATGTATCCTGAGGTATCGTAAGTGCTTTACCCTTTCTCTGAACATCTGTTTGTGACAAGAATATTAGTAACAATATCAAAATCAGTGCAAAACCCTCAAGGAAGCAACATACTAATATAACATTTTGCTTATATCTAATTTGTACAATTACAATGACTTTTACCTGCATGGAAGAAAGGTTGGAATCTGCATCCCTGCTTGTGCTATGTGATGTATCGTTGCCCCCCTATGAGAAAGATTAAATATATAAATGTTAGCGAGATGAAACCAATAGAGTTATCAAATATATATATATATATATATATATTGGGCTCTTTAATTGGAGACCGATTTAAAGGGTATATAGTACTTACCACCCCCATTATAGTAACTTTGTTTGTACTTTTGTGGTTCAAATTGCAATCTATTAGCAGCTCTTCCTCTGCACTTATTGATTTTATTGCACATATAAATACACAATTTTACTCGCGCGCCTTGAATATGCAATTGGGTCGCTTATTAGTTGACCCAGGTCACGTACTATTTATGAAACCTGCAATATTACCTGTTACTTTTGGCCTTCGGTCAATGTACATAGAAACTCTTTTACTTTGATCATTATCTTTCCATTGTACATAATTTGGTGACAGAGCATACCTACGCATACTTTTAATATATTGAACAATCTGCATCCAATTTTTGTAATTGTAACAAGGTACAACATACTCCATCAGTTCAACAAATTTGTTGTAACTGACCTTTATGTTGTCCATGGAAAATAGGCCCAAACCATGTAATGAAGATGGTGTTATGTGATATATCCTCTCATTAACATAAAATTCAGTTTTTATTGGAGGCAGTTCCTTGGGTACCTATTGTTTCGGTAGATGTGTGTACCTCAAAGGCACCTCGATGTTGCCTTCGGTCTCATCATCATAAGAACATGACCTCCTTGAGAAAGGAAAAATTTTGTGTTTATTGAATTTTATTCTAATCTTTTGACCTCTGGTTGATCTCCCTATTTTAGACCTACTAGAAGAGATAATTTCATCTTCTATTCTCACATTTCCCTCACTCAAGGAAGACACATCTGACAAATACTTATTTGGTGGAACCTATAGTCCATCAAATGAGAGATATAGTTGGTAATGAGCGAGATATGAGTGAAATTAAAATTTACATCTTTAGTTGTCAACTTGACAATATTTACATCTTTTTGTAATTATCCAATTGTGAGGACAGTCGGTTTAGACTGTTACAGTCAGTTTCTTAGGGAGTTTGAAAGTAGTTTGAAGTGGTTGGTCAATGTTTGGGTCTTAAAGAGACCTCTTTTCATTGTAAACAAAGGGAAGAGAATACAAGTTTGGTCGAGGAGGTAGGAATATCAAAGTTTGGAATCAATAAAATGATGTTTAAACTACATTTTCTCTAATTTTTCCATAAAATAGTCACTAATATATGCATTTGTTTCCATTTTAATGTGTTTTTCTTGAAATATTGGAGTTTGGAGATGTTAAAGCAATGAATTAACTTTATTTGATCATTGGAATCATTTCATTTGGTGTAGGGTAGAAGAAGTTTTACATTGTTGGGGGATGAGAGAGGACATGTTGTACAATACCCCTTGTTGGTTATAGAGGAGCATGCATTGATAGCATATGCTATGAAGCCATGAAAGTGAGTGGACTATCACATGAAAGAGATGGATTACTGTGGGTCAAGGGTGGCATCTTTTTAATCAAGGATTAAGGGTTCTCATTATTGCTTGGGTGTAGGGGGAATTTAAGGGGTGAGTGTTAGTCTAAATCAAGAGTCTAAAGTGGATTGTGTTAAAGGGATATGTATAAGGAGAGTCATAATAAAGTGGAAGATGATTTAAAGTTTAGTGATGATGGATTACACTTAGGGTATGGAGTCTAGAGGGATTCCAAGAAAGGTGCATTGACCTCTAATAGGTCTAAGTAGTGAGTTACATTGAGAGAGAGTTTGTGGGGAGTAGATGCAAGTTGGGATAGGACAAGTTAAAGACCCTATAAGCCATCAGATTTGGTAGTTGGAGTTTGGTGAAGAAACAAGGGCTAGTATGCCTTGAAGGGGAGTTGATTTCATGATGTGTTGGTTGGTGTGTTACCAAGTTGTGAGAGATTAGAGTTGGGACACGATTGGGATTGAAGGACAGTGAGCAATGTGAGAGGGCTTGTTCAAAAGTATTTTATCTTGGGTTAAACAAAGCCAGACCCTTTTATAAAGCCTTGGGTTGAGCCTAATTCCTTGAGAGGGTTCCAGTATTTGTTGAATCCCTTGGGTTGAGCTAGGTTCCTTAGAGGAATTTAGGAGGACTCTACATAAGAAAGAAAGAAAATAATATATTGTTTCTATAGGGTGTATTGAATTATACATGTCGATTCATGAGACTGTGCAGGATCCCTGTCAATACAGTTCAATTTCCTACATATGTAAATCATTTATCGTATGTTAGATAAAAATTACATGATACGTATGATAAAAATTACATAATAGATAACATGGACGATATGAAGTCATCATAGTCATTATATATTATTTCATTCCTTACCTTTAATTTATTCATACTATGGAAGATCCTCAACAATAGGGTTGACTCTCTAGTCAATTACCTCTTTCCACTAAGGGTGACAAAATCACACAACATTTATACATGAAATCAACACCAATAATTGAGCATCATAAGCATTACAATTTTAATTTGATAAACAATAAATACATTAAATATATGAGTAATTTGATAAACAATAAATACATTATATCATTTGATAATTTTAAATCTTTTCAATAGAAAAAATCTTGTTCCTTTAGGTGATAAGAATTCCATGGTTATTTTCAATATAAAATATAACATTGAGTCAATATTCCATTCAATTAAGGATTTCCATGTCAATATTTCATTCAATGACATATTAAATTAAGCATATCACATACCGCATACATTTCATTCATGTCATTGATCTTCTTCTTCATCAAACTCATCATCATGACCACCACCACCACCACCATCATCATCATCATCATGACCATCATCATTACCATCATCATCATCATCACCACCACCACCACCACCACCACCACCATTATTTAGGTCTTCTTCTTCATTAACATTTTTGTCATGAACATCATCGACTAATTTTTTATCGTGATCATCATCTATATCATATTCTACTTCTTTGACATCTTCTTCTTTGGTCACATTACACTTTACCGGGATTCCTCTTGGATCATGTCTAACAACAAATGACCAACCTAGTTTATTTGGAATCTCTAAGTAAATACCTACTCACATTGGCTTGGAAGAACATAGGGCTCATCTCCAACTAGCTCAAAGGACCTTGTATTAACCATTGTGAATCCATTATAATGTTCAATAACAGTTCTATCAGGATCATTTTGATTCAGTCGTAGCTTGTACCATTTGACGACGAATAAAACTGATTTAAAGGAATTGAAGTCACACTCAAATATATCATCCAAAAATCCATAGTATCAATTTTGAGAGTCTTGAGTATGTATGTCATTTCTAGATGAAATATTAGTCACCTCAAAGACTGCAGTTATCTCATAATCACAATTTTTCTTCGTGTCATCTAACTTTTTAATGCGAAATTTATGACCGTTGTAGCACATAGCTTTGTGGTGTTTGACCAGAAATATGTCAAACATGTAAAAATTATTGCATCATGAGTTGATAAACATATGCCTAATTAATAGATTTTTATGTACCTCTATATTTCTTAAACCATTTGCTAAATCAATTTGCATTGGCATAACATTGGAATCTTAATTACGATGAGATTATTTTGTTAGATAACTAAGAGGGAAGGGTGAATCAGTTAGCTCTAGTTATCCTACTGTCCCAAATTCTCCCAAATGTATATAACAACAATTTCACACATATAAATCAACTCGGTGAAATATAAAGTGTGATCTCAAACTTATCTTCAAACTCATCAACTCATCTACCAAATCATCTACCGAGTAGCAGTAAAACAATTACTATGATTACCGATTAATGCAGATAAAGTAATGTGTAAAGAAAAATAACAATCCAAAACAACCATATGCATTAACATAGATTTTTAACATGGAAACAATGCTAAGGGAAAAACCACTTGGGACCGGTAACCCAAAATATTTCATTCTTTTGAAGTGAGCTTAGTTAAGAGTCAACCCTGTTAAAGGTTATAATGCACACTGTTAAATGTGACCTGGTTAGATTATTTACCACTAACAGTTCTCCCTTGACCAATCATTCACTATGGGGTCAACAAGAAAACAATCAACATTCATTTGAATGTCATAATAAAGGTTGTAAAGTCCTACTCAGTTAAGAGATTTATCTGTAACAATGGTTAAACTGATACAGTAATGATCTGATTCAAATACAACTCTGTTTTCAAATTTTCAGATCTATGCTAAGTAGATAATACCTTTGATCAATTTGTTCACTTTAGTTCCTCTGATTCTTCATACTATGTTTTGCTCGGTAAATGCTCTTTCCTCTATCACTCGATGTTGTCTGCAGATTTGCTTGGTTCTATCTTCAACTAGTTTGATTAGTCATGCATGAATTTTGAATGTGTGCACATCATCTTCTTAATGAATCTCTTATCTCTTATATAGACATCATAACACATTTAATTTGTATCCTTTAGATTTTTTCGCTTAAACCTTCCTCGGTAGTTGTGTCAAAAACATGTTTCAATCTTCTTCATCTGATCATCCTTGAATTGTCATAGTCATTTGATCATCATAACAAACCTTATCAATTACCTCACAATCATCAATTTTCCAGCTCATCATTTTAGTCAGCCTTTAGTTTCTTTTTATTGCTCGGTCAATATCATGGTGTGTCGGTGATCCTTAGCTTGGTTAACATTGTGCTTGATATACACTATATTTACTTGGTGTTCACTATTACTAGGTGTATACATAACTCTTCAGTTACTAACCACATAAACTTTGTTTGTTCCAGATCTTTAACCCATAATAGATGTTTGTTACCATAATTATAATCAAAACAAGTTGACATCAATGAAAATACATTAACTGATTAATGTCTATCATCACATTTGTAACTTAGTTGATCATCAACAAAGTGACTTCAAACATACAATCAGTTGTAGTTCATCAATATCTCCCTTTGGTAAGGGTTTAATGAATATGTCAGCTAGTTGTTCTTTTTATTGTACATATTCTAGTTTAACTTTCTTTTCTTGTACTTGTTCCCTCAAGTAGTGATATTTTATAGATATATGCTTTATTTTTGCATGCATCACTAGGTTCTTTGAAATATTTATTACAATAGTATTATCATAATGAATTACCACTGGGTCAGTGATCTTTTCATTCATTCCTTTCAAAATTTGTTTTATCCATGCAATGTTTGAACAATTTGCAGCAGCAACAACAACATATTTTGCTTCTGTAGTTGACTGAGATATGCATCCTTGCTTTTTACTTATCCAAGTAACTAATCTTTCTCCCGCAAAGAATGCTCCACCAATAGTGCTCTTTCTATCATCAATGTTCCCAGCCCAATCAACATCTGTGTAAAATTTCAGTTCAAATTTGCCTTCTCTCTTGTACTACAATCTATAATCTTCAGTGTTCTTCAAGTATCTAAAAATTCTCTTTACAACAGTCATATGTGATTCTTTAGGATTAGCAGAAAATCTTGCTACAAATTCAACTGCGTGTGCAATGTCTAGTCTAGTATGTACAACATACATCAATTTTCCAATCATAGATCTATACAATGTTTGATTTACCTCAGTTGTCTTATCTTCCTTTGTCAAAATGCATCCTATCACCATATGTGTTCTGATTGGTTTTGAGCAATACTTCCTTGAAGTATTTGGATTAAGTAATGTAGATACCTTCATCCTGTCGTAAAATTTGCAAACCAAGAAAAATTTTGATCTCTCCAAATATTGACATTTCAAATTCTTTCCTCATTTCATCAGCAAATGATTTGCATAAGTTATCAT
Organism: Thuja plicata; assembly: GCA_018584345.1. Lineage (NCBI taxonomy): Eukaryota > Viridiplantae > Streptophyta > Pinopsida > Cupressales > Cupressaceae > Thuja > Thuja plicata. Next base: position 357,370 of record MU226992.1, read on the forward strand.
TTCCTTCAAATATAATATCATCAACAAAAATTTCAGCAATAAGAGTCTTATCATCATTTCCTCCTTTTAAATACAAATTGTTGTTATCACTTGTTCTAACAAATCCAATACTAATAAGATAGGAGCATAGTCTTTCATACCATGCTCTTGGTGTTGGAAATGAGTTGATTAACTAAGAGGGGAGGGGTGGATTAGTTACTACAAAACAAATCCAAGTCCGTTATTGTCTTAAACAAATTTATCATTGTTGCTCGGTTAACACAGATATTCTAAAGTCACTCGATTAACATAGAAAATCTTAAGATATTAACCTGTGATTATCCTTTAGTGATTAATTGCATAAACATAAACCATAAAGAAAATAAAATGTACATAGATAACACCAAGATTTATCGTGGAAACCCAATATGGGAAAAACCACCAATTGCAACTAGTCACTATTTTTCACTCTTCTGAAGTGAACCCTGTTAGGAGCCAACCATGTTAAAGGTTATAATAAAACTTTGTTAGGTGTGACCCTGTTAGAGGATTTAATCACCCTATAAGGAGTGGCCTTGTTAGAGGTCTTCAAACACTTCAATGTAGAAATTTCACCTTGTGAGAGGATTTACGAAAGACTGTCAAGTCTACTCTGTTAAGAGATTTAGATCATTGCTACAATTGTTAGAGAGTAACAATGAATTGACCTATTTTGAGAAGCAACTATCTTTGTTGATTTAGCTCTTTGCTCTGGCTTATAAATACTTGATTCTCACTGATTGAATATTCTATTGCAGCTATGTATGTTCTTTCCTCAATCAGAATCCCATATGATTTTGCCTCCACACTTCATATCATAAAAATACACATCTCACTTACATATATTCAATCCAAACTTGACCTTATATATCTATGATAAGCCTTGTCAATTTGGCCTTAATAACCTTCCAAATAATCAATAAAACTTAAGTTTGTCAACTGCTTATAACCAATTAACCATAAAATATAGATTGTTGTTAGTCGGCTATCACTAAAAGCATAACTCGGTTAATACTAAAATCCTTCAATGCCCGACCAATACTATAATGCCCGAGTGAACTCAGTTAGAATTGAAAATCACTTTGGTATTCTTCAATGCCCAAGACAGCTTGGCATAGACTAACTGTGCTCGGATAGGATTAGACATTTGTGTAAAATCACTACATTTGTGTAAACATCAATGACAATACACAATTGAATAATTGTCATCAACAATCTCCCTCTTTAGCATTATTGGCAACACACCATGTCATAATGCAAAGAATTATGAGATTTAGATCATTGCTACAATTGTTAGAGAGTAACAATGAATTGACATATTTTGACAAGCAACTATCTTTGTTGATTTAGCTCTTTGCTCTGGCTTATAAATATTTGATTCTCACTGATTGAATATTCTATTGCAGCTATGTATGTTCTTTCCTCAATCAGAATCCCATATGATTTTTCCTCCACACTTCATATCATAAAAATACACATCTCACTTACATATATTCAGTCCAAACTTGACCTTATATATCTATGATAAGCCTTGTCAATTTGGCCTTAATAACCTTCCAAATAATCAATAAAACTTAAGTTTGTCAACTGCTTATAACCAATTAACCATAAAATATAGATTGTTG
>MU226992.1:359124-381736 GCA_018584345.1 Thuja plicata
AGACATTTGTGTAAAATCACTACATTTGTGTAAACATCAATGACAATACACAATTGAATAATTGTCATCAACAATCTCCCTCTTTAGCATTATTGGCAACACACCATGTCATAATGCAAAGAATTATAGAGAAACAAACACATGAATCAAATTTTATTAATATCCTTAGCTATTTTCATCCAAAAACTCCCTCTATCTTCACAATCTTTCAAGAAACTCTCCCTCTTACATGAATCTTTGTTTCTGATAAAATTTATCCCTTTGTCATCAATAATTATTTTGGCATGACTTCAATAAACTCTCCCTCTTTGACAACCAATGCCAAAGACACTAACCAATACACATCCAATGAATTTGTAATGTACCTTTTTGTACTGATTCATATGCAATAAGCTTTGAATATCTGCATCAACATGTTAAGTCTGTTATGTAGCTCGGTTGATGCATCACTAATCTGTCCATTAGTGAGCCTCAGTTAGGGGAATCACCCCTATCTTTCCTCTAAGATACAAAAGTGCATCCTTAGGTAATGGTTTGGTGAATGTCTGTAATTTGTTCTTTAGTATTCACATATTCCAATCTTACTTCCTTGTCTTGAACCAATTCTCTCAAGAAATGATACTTTATTGCAATATATTTAGTCTTAGTATGCATCACAAGGTTCTTTTAAATGTTAATAGCACTGGTGTTGTCACAGTAGATAATAAATGGTTCATTTATTTCCTCCTTCATACCTGACAACAACTATTTAAACCATATGATATTTGAACAATTCACTGTTGTAGCAACATATTCCGCATCTATTGTAGACTGAGAAATACAGTTTTGTTTCTTGCTTGTCCAGAAGACTAACCTATTTCCAAGTAATAATGCTCCACCACTTGTTCTTTTCCTATCATCAACACTTCCTATCCAATAAACACTTCTGTGCTTGGTTGATGCATCACTAATCTATCCATTAGTGAGCCTCAGTTAGGGGAATCACCCCTAGCTTTCCTCTAAGATACAAAAATGCATCCTTAGGTAACAATTTGGTGAATGTCTACAATTTTTTCTTTAGTATTCACATATTCCAATCTTACTTCCTTGTCCTGAACCAATTATCTCAAGAAATGATACTTTATTGCAATATTTTTAATCTTAGTATGCATCACAGGGTTCTTTGAAATGTTAATAACACTAGTGTTGTCACAGTAGATAATAAATGGTTCTTTGATTTCCTCCTTCATACCTGACAACAACTGTTTAAACCATATGATATTTGAACAATTTATTATTTTAATGACATATTCTGCCTTTGTTGTAGACTGAGAAATGCAATTTTGTTTCTTGCTTGTCCAGAAGAATAACCTCTTTCCAAGAAATAATGCTCCACCACTTGTGCTCTTCTTGTCATCAACACTTCCTGCCCAATCAACATCAGTAAAAGTCTTCAAATCAAATTTTCCTCATTTCTTATACCATAATCTATAATCTTCAGTACCCTTAAGATATCTCAAAATCCTTTTGATAGCCATCAAATGATTCTCTCTAGGATTAATTGAAAACCTTGCAACAATACCAGTTGCTAATGCAATATCAGGTCTAGTGTGAACAACATATTGAAGTTTACCAATCATGGATCTGTAGGTGGTCTAATTTACCTCCTTTGGATCATCATCCTTAGACAACTTATGTCGATTAGGCATAGGTGTCCCAATTGGTCTGGAATCTTCCATCCCAAATTTCTTCAGTATCTCTTTGATGTATTTAGACTGAGTAATGTAGATACCATCTTTCATCTGATGAACTTGTAAACCAACAAAGAATTTGATTTCACCAAACATAAACATCTCAAATTCCTTACTCATAGCTTTAGAGAATGTTTTACATAAATCATCATATCCAGTAAGTAGTATTCATCCACAAATATCTCTGATAATAGTATCTTGTTCTGAGGTCCTTCTTTGATATACAAGCTACTATTGTCATTAGTTCTATGAAATACAATACTTATCAAGTAACCATGCAATCTTTCATACCAGGCTCTAGGAGCTTGCTTCAGTCCATAAAATGCTTTGTACAGTTTGCAAACCATATTCCTTTTGTTAGGATCTACACAACCTTCAGGTTTCTCAACATAGACTTCCTCTTCAAGAATTCCATTCAAGAATGCAGATTTTACATCCATTTGATATACCTTGAATCCTTTATGTGTAGCATATACCTGAAGAGTTCTGACTCCTTCAAGTCTTGCAAAGGAGCAAAATTTCCTCCATAATCAATACCCTCTTCTTGAGCATATCCTTTACATACTAATTTTCTTTGTTTCTGGAAACTTCTCCTTTTTCATTCATCTTGTTTCTGATAACCCACTTAGTACCAATCACATTCTTGTCTTTTGGCCTAGGTACAAGAGTCCAAGTCTTGTTCTTTTCTATCTGATCAATCTCTTCATTCATTGCTTTGATCCAACTTTCATCATTCAATGCATCTTTAATAGTTCTAGGTTCAATTTCACTAAGCAAACATGTACCTTTGATTTAGTTCCTTGTCATTATACCTTATGTCTGATCTTCAATTATTTGCTTAGGTGCATGATGCCTTCTAACATACTTTGCAAGTATAGGTTCCTTCCTGTTTGATTACGGGCTTGCTCCACTATGTTCACCATGCTCAAATATTATATTTTGTTCTTTTTTCTGATACCCGGGTTCCACTGTCTAAGACTCGGGTGCCTCTGTTTGTGACTCAGGTGCCTCTATTTCTGACTCAAGTGCCTCTGTCTGTGACTCAATTTCTTCAGTCTGAGACTTAGTTTCTTCAATTAGCAGCCCAGGTTGCACACATTGCAACAAGGTTTGTGCTGATGAATTTAGTGGTTGACATGGTTGTTGTCCAATCACCATTGCATGTGTCTTAGGTATAGTATCAGGTTCATAATACACATAGTTCCTATAGTCCTCAGGCTCTTTACTACTATGTTCTTCATTTCTCTCTACATACTCATCAATCTTTACATGCACACTTTCTATGACTTTATGAGTAGTAAGATTCAAACATTTATATGCTTTGCTTTTGCAGGAGTAGCCTAGGAATATACCTTCATCACCTTTTACATCAAATTTTCCATTTCTTGCTTCCTTCAAGATGTAACATTTACTTCCAAATACTTTGAAATAATGAACATTAGGTTTATAGCCATACCATAATTCAAAATGTGTCTTATTAGTACCTTTCTTCAGTTGAACTTGGTTCAAGGTGTGAATTGCAGTGTTGATGGCTTCCTTCCAGTATTTGGTAGCAACATTCTTTTCAATCATCAAGGTTCTTGCACAATCCATAATGGATATGTTCCTTCTTTTTGCTATATCATTTTGTTGTGGTGTACCTGGGGCAAATACTTGTCTCTAGATTCCTCTTTTATTTCAGAATTCATTGAACTCGTTAGAAATGAATTCTCCTCCTCTGTCAGATCTTAGGCATTTAAGTTTCTTTCCCATTTCCTTCTCAACTCTGGCAAGGTACCATTTGAACTTCTGAAAAGCTTCTAATTTTTCTTTGAGAAACATAACAGTCATCATTCTAGAATGGTCATCAACAAATAGAATGAAATACTTCTCACCTATATAAATTATTGTCCCGATTGGTCCACACAAATCAATATGCACTAATTCCAAGACTTCTTTTGTATTGTAATTCTTTCTATTGAAACTATTTTTGCCCATCTTCCCAATTTGTCATTGTTTGCATATTGCTAGTTCAGTTTTCTTCAAAATAGGAATACCTCTTACTCTTTTGTTCTTGCTTATGTTGACTAGGTTATCAAAATTCACAAGACACAACCTTTTTATGCCATATCCAGCTTTCTTCTACTTGTGTAATAAAACATGAACATTCATTGAGATCAAGATAAAATAGATTACCTTTTATTTGCCTACCAGTTCCAACTAGGTTTCCCTTACCATCTAGGAGCTTGGCCTTACCATTCATGAATTTTACCTTGAAACCAATATTATTCAGCTATGCCACACTTAGTAGATTACGCCTTAGTCCTTCAACCCAATAAGCATTATCACATTTGATTCCTTCAGTTAAAGAAATACAAACTTTACCTTTCACATAGCAGGGTTCATCATTCCCGAAACTAACACTCCCACCATCACAGTGCTCAAGATGTTCAAATTTAGTTTTATCACTAGTCATGTGGTGAGAACAACCACTATCAATTATCCAAGTTTCATTCTTGATAATATGAGAGTAAAGTACAGTCTTTTCATTATCTTCATTGTCTGACTCATCCTTAATAGCAATGTAAACCTTTTTATCTTCATCTTCATCACTATCAGAATCTTTAGCAATATAACAAGATTTCTTACCTTTTTTCCTTGCAGCTTTTATAAAATTTGAACTCTTTCTTTCCTTTGTACTTGTTGAGCTTTCTCTCACCTTTGTCTTCTTTGTTTGGACACTTAGCAGCAATGTGACCAACCTCGTCACATGAAAGCAAATCAATAGTATTCTTCCTTTGTATTGTCCTTTTCCTTTTGCAGCTCTCTTTGCAAGTAATGCTTCAATGATTTCCAGATCCTCGTCATCAGAATCATCATCACTGTCACTGTTAATCTATTTTCCTTTCATCTTTCCAAGTTTTAATTTAGCTTTGAATTCAGACTCAAGATTGCTAGGATTAGGAGAATAATTGTCAAAATTTTCCAACTCAAAAGTTGTAATGCTTCCAACCAATCCATCTAGAGTTATATCATTATTGCATCTCATCTCTTGAATAGATGAAACTCTAATTACATAGATAGGAATTAAAGTTTTGAATACCTTAATAACCACTATTTTGTCTTCAATTGTTCCACTGGAAGCTCTGATTGCACTGACACTTTTCTTGATTCTTTCACTGTACTTTGTAATGTCTTCTCCTTCTTTCATTTTCATCAGATCAAACTGACCTCTGAGACTTTTTGCTTTTGCTCTCTTTACATTGTCATCTCCTCCATGTATATCATGTATTTTCTTCCACATATCATAGACATTAGGGCAATCCTTGACTTCATCAAATTCAGCATAGTTGAGTGAAGAATCAATATCAATCATCATTATGTTATGATGCTTCATGTCCACCATTTGTTCCACAGACATAGGTCTCGGTGGTTCCACATACTTGTGATCTAGGAATTGCAAACCAATATCTCCAACAGTAGATAGATGTAGCCTCATAAAATCTTTCCATGTAGTGAAGTTGTCCTTGTTAAGCTTGGGGATAACCCTTCTGTAAGACATCTCTGATCTTTAGCTTAGGCCTTGAAACCTTCCCTGAAATCACAAATTTCTTTGATACCAATTGTTGGAAATGAGTTGAGTAGTTGAGAGGGGTGGGGTGAATTAGTTACTACAAAACAAATCAAATTCCCTTAGATGTCTTAAACAAATTTATCATTGTTGCTCGGTTAACATAGATATTCTACAGTCACTCGATTAACATAGCAAATCTTAAGATATTAACTGTGATTATCCTTTAGTGATTAATTGAAGAAAAATAAACCATAAAGAAAATAAATGTATACATATAACACCAAGATTTAACGTAGAAACCCAATATGGTAAAAACTACCAATTGCAACTAGTCACTATTTTTCACTCTTCTAAAGTGAGCCCTGTTAGGAACCAACCCTGTTAAAGGTTACAATAACACACTGTTAGGTGTGACTCTGTTAGAGGATTTAATCACCCTGTAAGGATTGTCCTTGTTAGAGGTCTTTAAACACTTTAATGTAGAAATGTCACCTTGTGAGAGGATTTACAAAAGATTGTTAAGTCTATGTTGTTAAGAGATTTAGATCATTGCTACAATTGTTAGAGAGTAAGAATGGATTGACTTGTTTTGAGAAGAAACTGTCTTTGTTGATGCAGATCTCTGCTCTAGCTTATAAACACTTGATCCTCACTGATTGAAAATTCTATTGCAGCTCTGTATTTTCTATCCTCAATCAGAATCCCATCTGATTTTGCCTCCACACTTCATATCATAAAAATACACATCTCACTTACACATATTCAGTCCAAACTTGACCTTATATATATATATATATATATATATATATATATATATGATAAGCCTTGTCAAGTCGAACTTAATAACCTTCCAAATAATCAATAAAACTTAAGTTTGTCATTTGTTTATAACCAATTAACCATAAAATCTAGACTGCTATTAGTCGGCTGTCACTAAAAGCATAACTTGATTAATACTGAAATCCTTCAATGCCTGACCAACACTGTAATGCCTGAGTGAACTCGATTAGAACTAAAAATCACTCAGGTCTTCTTCAATGCGCAAGAGAGCTTGGCATAGACTCACTGTGCTCGGATAGGATTAGACATTTGTGTAACATCACTACATTTGTGTAAACATCAATGACAATACACAATTGAATAATTGTCATCAACACTCGGTGCTTGTTTCAGTCCATACAATGCTTTGTGTAACTTACATACCATGCTTTTCTGAGTAGGATCAACAAAAACTTCAGGTTGTTCAATGTATACCTCTTCTTCCAGTATTACATTCAAAAATGTAGATTTAACCTCCATTTGATATACTTTGAATCCTTTGTATTCAACATAAGCAAGTAATATTCTAACTCCTTCAAGTCTAGCAATGGGTGCAAAATTTTCTCCATAGTCAATACCTTCTTCTTGTGCATACCCTTTGCATACTAGTCTTGCCTTATTTCTGGTTACATCCCCATTCTCATTCAATTTTTTTTCTGAATATCCATTTGGTGCCAATGACATTCTTATCACTCAATCTTGGTAGTAATGTCCATGTTTTGTTTTTTTGTATCTATTCAATTTCTTCATTCATTGTATTAATCCATTCTTCATTTTCAAGTGCATGTTTAACAGTTTTAGGTTCAAATTTACAAATCAAACATGTGTTGTCATTCAAATTAATTCATGTCTTCATGCCAACTCTTTTATCTTCAATAATCTAATTCTGTGGATGATGTCTTCTTGCATATTTTACAAGTATAGGTTTAGTTCTTTGTTCTTCATTGTGTTCTCCAGTTGGTATATGATCATGATCTCTAGTTGCAACATCTTCCTGATTCTTGGTTGGTACATCCTGATGCTCGGTAACATTACCTTGTTGCTTGGTAATGTTAGGTACTTTCTCAGGCAAAGTGTCAGGTTCTTCAATGTAAACAAATCTACTATAGTCTTTTGGTTCTCTTTTGCTTTCCTCATAATTTTTCTCAGCAAATTCATCAACTCTTACATTTGCACTTTCAATGATCTTGTTAGAAGACTTGTTCAAACATTTATAAGCTTTTATCTTTGTAGAATATCCTAGAAATATTCCTTCTTCACCTTTTGAGTCAAATTTCCCATTTCTATCATCTTTCAAAATATAGCATTGACTTCCAAATATTCTAAAGTAACCCACATTAGGTGTATAGCCATATCATAATACATAAGGTGTCTTGTTTGTATATTTCTTCAATTATACTTAGTTCAATGTGTATACAACATTACTAATAGCTTCCCTCCAGTATACATGTGAAACATTCTTTTCAATCACCAGTGTTCTAGTACAATCCACAATTGATCTATTTCTCCTTTCATCAATCCCATTCTACTATGGTGTTCTCGGTGTAGAGACATGTCTCTTAATTCCGTACTCATTAAAAAAGTTAGTGAAAACACCAGAAATAAATTTATACTCCTCTGTCAAATCTTAAACATTTCAGTTCTTTACCACTTTCTTTTTTCACTTTATCTTTGTACCATTTGAACATCTTAAATGCTTCAGATTTTTTCTTTTGAGAACATGACAATCATTATTCTAGAGTAGTCATCAACAAATAAAATAAAGTATTTGTCACCATAATAACTCTGTGTTCTCATTGTTCCACATAGGTCTGTATGAACTAATTCTAAAATATCATTAGATGAGAAGGGTTTTCTCTTAAAACTAGATTTCAACATTTTTCTCATTTGACAATTCTTGCACATGATATGGTCAGGTTTAGATAAGCTTGGTAAGCCTCTTACTTTTCTTTTCTTACTGATCTTAACCATGTTGTCAAAATTTAAATGACATAACCTCTTATGCCACAACCATGCATCTTCATTCCTAGCCATCAAACAAGTAGTTTCAACAGTGTCAAGATAGAATAAATTACCTTTTGATTGTTCTCTAGTGCCGATCAACTTTCTTGTTTCATCATAGATTCTAGCTTTTCTATTTTTAAATACAACTCAGTGACCTATGTTATTCAACTGTGAAACACTCAACATATTATAATTAAGTCCTTTCACCCAATATGAATTCTCACATTTGATCTTATTATTCAGCAATATAGTCCCTTTTCATTTCACTTGACAAGGTGTATCATTTCCCATTCTAACAGATCCACCACTATAATGCTCAAGAAATTCAAATTTTTCTTTATCTCTAGTCATGTGATGTGTGTAACCACTATCAATAACTCAAATGTCATACTTGCTAACTTAGAAATAAGTGTTGTTTCAACATACATTTCATCTTCTTCTGAATTTTCTTTCAAAGATACAAATATTGTCTTAATGTCTTCATCAATGTCAGTGTCTTTATCTTTATCTTCAGTAATGTAACATGTCTTCTTGCCTTTGTCTTTGTAATATCGGTTACTCCTTCTTTCATACTATCGATTGCTTCTATATTCTCGATCATCCTTTATTTTATTAGATCTTTCATTTCTGTCATCACTTTTTCTGTTAGGGCATATGGCAGCAAAGTGTCCAATTTATTTACAATTAAAGCATATCAAAGGTAGTTTACCTTTATACCTTCCTTTACCTTTGTGCAATCTTCTAGCCATTAATGCTTCAAGCTCATCAAGTTCTTTATCATCACTGTCACTATCATAGTCACTGTCATTTCTTATCATGTGTTTGTTACTAGATTTAATAATTTTTAGAGAGGACATAAATGCGGATTCAATAGTAGGAACAACACTGTTGTCGAAATTGTTTAAGTCAAATCAAATCAGTCTACCGACTAGACTATCAACTGTAATATTGTTTCCAGGTGTTGTTCTCATTTCATGTATTGGAGAGACTCTAATAGAATAAATAGGCAACAAATTTCTAGGAATCTTACTTACAATAGTGTATTCATCAATAACTCCACCTGCTCCACAAATAGCATTCATAACCTCCTTGATTCGGTCGTTGTATTGTATTATGTTTTCTCCTTCTTTCATTCTCATGTCATCAAATTTTCCTTAGAGACTTTCAGCTTTAGCTCTTTGCACATTTGCATCTCCTCCATAAACTAGTGTAAGCTTGTCCCACATCTGCTTGGCTGATGTAAACGTATTGACATCCTCAAATTCAGCATTAGGTAGTGAAGAAGCAACTTCTACCATCATAGTATTGTGCTTATGTTTCTTTCTCATCTGATTAATAGTCAAAGGTCTAGTAGGTAAGATGAATTCAGTATCCAGGTATAGCATTATATAATCTCCAATCCCTGACATGTATAGTCTCATTCTGCTCTTCCATGTTGAGAATTTGTCCTTTTTCAGCTTAGGTGCATCTCTCTTATACATCTTGTGATCTTTAGCTTAAGTCCTTGAAAATTTTCCTTCTAAGCACTGTATGCTCTGATACCAATTGTTAGATAACTGAGAGGGGGGGTGAATTAGTTAGCTCCAATTATCATACAGTCTCAAATTCTCCCAGATGTATATAACAATAATTTCACACATATAAATCAACTCGGTGAAATATAAACTATGATCTCAAACTTATCTTCAAACTCATCAACTCATCTACCAAATTATCTACCAAGTAGCAGTAAAACAATTACTGTGATTACCGATCAATGCAGATAAAGTAATGTGTAAAGAAAAATAACAATCCAAAATAGTCATACACATTAACACATAGATTTTTAACATGGAAACCCTGCTAAGGGAAAAACCACCTGGGATTGGTACCCCAAAATAATTCACTCTTCTAAAGTGAGCTCGGTTAAGAGACAACCTTGTTAAAGGTTACAATGCACACTATTAAATGTGACTTGGTTAGAGGATTTATCACTAACAGTTCTCCCTTGACCAAACATTCACTATGGGGTCAACAAGAAAATAATCAACATTCATTTGAATTTCATAATAAATACTATAAAGTCCTACTCGATTAAGAGATTTATCTATAACAATGGTTAAACTGATACAATAATGATCTGATTCAAATACAACTTTGCGACTATGAAGACTCAGCTGGAGGACTCTGAGAGTTTCTTGAAGACTCTGTCCTGATCTCAGTGCTGGCGGTTCTTTTCTCTGTTTTCCTTCCAGCGTTTCTTTTTGTTTTTTGGCTTTTGTCTCTGCCTTTTGTTAAATCTAGGATCTGTCCCTTTGTAACTTGCTTCCTTCTTTGGGGCAGCCTGTTGTTCTCTGGGCTTTAGTGTCTTTCTCTTCTCTGCTTTGTTAAAGGGTTTCGGGGTCCCTTCAAAACCTGTTTTTACCGTAATCAAAAACTTTGTTTGCAAATTTTCAAATCTATGCTAAGTACATAATACCTCTGATTAATTTGTTCACTTCAGTTTCTCTGATTCTTCATACTCCGTTCTGCTCGGTAAATGCTCTTTCCTCTATCGCTCGGTGTTGTCTGTAGAATTACTCGGTTCTGTCTTCAACCAGTTTGATCAGTTATGCATGAATTTTGCATGTGTATGCATCATCTTCTTAATGAATCTCTTGTCTCTTATATATACATCACAATACATTTAATTTCTATCCTTTAGATTTTAACGGTTAATCTCCATCGTTGACTTTTTCGCTTAAACCTTCCTTGATAGTTGTCTCAAAAACATGTTTCAATCTTCTTCGTCCGATCATCCTTGAATTTTCTTAGTCATTTTATCATCATAACAAACCTTATCAATTATTTCAAAATCATCAATTTTCCAGCTCATCATTTTAGTTGGCATTTTTTTTTTCTTTTTATTGCTTGGTTAATACTGTGATGTGTCGGTGATCCCTAGCTCGGTTAACACTGTGCTCGGTATACACTATATTTACTCAGTGTTCACTGTTACTCGATGTATATAGAACTCTTCAGTTGTCAACCACATAAAATTTGTTTGTTCCATATCTTTAACCCATAATAGATGTTTGTTACCACAATGATAATCAAAACAAGTTGACATCAATGACAATACATTAACGGATTAATGTCTATCATCACATTTGTAACTCGGTTGATCATTAACAAAATGACTTCAAACATACAATCAGTTGTAGTTCATAATCATTAACTAATGAAGCCACACCTTCCCATATTAATGAGCGACAAGAATGATGACATCTTTCAATACATATCATCATCCAATCAAGATTGTTTGCAATATAAAAATGTAGTGCATCCCACTCTCGACCAACTGTACAATAAATAAATAGACTTACAACCAACTTATATTTAAGATTAAGAATTAATTAACTACAATACAATAACATCTTATAATTACCTCTCACTTTTCTCAATCTACCTTTCCCCATCAAGTACTCCCCTTCAAATGTTAGTTAATGGGGTTGGGATCCCAAATGTGATCTACATGGATCTTTTCTCCAAACTTAGGAAGATATTTGGTAATGTACACCATAGTCTGGTATATCATATATCCCTCAAGCATAGAACCCTCAGATCGTGCTCTTTGTCGAACCAATGCCTTCAAAAATTTCAAGTGGCTATCAACCATCCACATTGACCTAGTGTGTACAGGTCCACACAATTCAATCTCTTCAACTTGGTGTATGAGGTAGTGTTCTTGTGCATTGAAAAAAGTTGAAGGTAAACACTTTTGAATTTCACACATTAGATGAGGAATTTTTCTCTGCCAATATTTTATATCTTCTTTATAGATTTCTTTAGATGAAAACCACCTACAAGAGATTCAAGACACAATAATATATAAATGAGACTTTACAAAATAATATACAATAAGTTACATAACAAGTAAAACATATCCCAAATATAATATCTATATAGAAAATCAAAAAAATATCACTACTTACCTCGTGTATTTTCCAAGATCATATATAACTTGCTCGACACTATTGTCGAAGTGGTGTGGGAGAGATATAGGTAGAACGTACTGCAATAATTATAAAATGGTAATTTCATTATTTTCTAACATAATACAATGAAAATTACATGCAGAATACAAATATATAGTAAATAAACAAGAACATAAATTACCTTAATGAAGGTATGCCAATCATGCATTTTTATCCCTGGTCCAAATTCACTTTTCTTTGATATGAGATTGTTTATGTTTGCAACAAATCCTGTAGGAAATTGAATTTTTTGTATGACTTCTTTTATAGCATTGCTTTGTTGATCCGATAATAACCAAGGAAGGGCACTTATATCAATTTGGTATCCATTTCTATTTTATCAATTGAAATATTTCATTGCATGATTGGAATCCTGAATGTCAGTACAATTTTTGACAATTTTTTCTTCATCACGCCTTCCATCCAATATTATCCATAATGTCTCTGTTATATTCTTTCCAATATACATAACATCAAACAAATGTACAATTTGCAGCTTCTCATAGTAGAAAAACCTAATAAACTGCCTAGGACAACTTTTTAGTCCCTTTGGAAGGTAGTCATTAGTGTCTTGACGACCTTCACGATCATCAATTACATCACTAAACAAACAAAACATAATATCAAAATATAAATTACAAACACAAACCATTAGATGGAATGACATTACCTCCATGATTTAATCTATTATATTCCAACTTCCATAGGTGAGGTTTCATTATTCATGGCTTTGATGTAGTCTCTTGTTTCCCATTGAAAAGATCTTTTTGGTAATTCGATATTTATTATTTCTGTGGAGGAAGTACCTATACTCATCAAAAGCCTGCTTTCGTAAACTTTTTGAATGATGAAATTTAATCTTCAGACCACAAATAGGACATGCAAATTTTCCCTTTGTGTGAAGACCTACAAGATCATGTATAATTAGCTTAAATATGTTGATTTTGATAATTATAATCATGATGCACAATTTGAACACTATAACATACCACAAAAATGTGTTAGCTCTGGGGCATCATGTATTGTCCATACAAGCATTGCATGGAATTGAAATTGTCTTTGTCCTATTGGTATAGAGGCGGCATACATAGGCACACCATTCCATAACTCCACCAACTTGTCAATAAGAGACCCTATATATACATTCATATCTTTAACTTGGTACTTACCTAGTTGAATGAACACAGACATTACATAACTATTATGACCATTTTAAAATGGTATTTATAATTTACTTTAGATGAATATTAAATGAAACGATACCTAGAACAAACATTGTCAACATTATGTGCTCCCTCTTTATTGACATCGATGGAGGAATGTTATTGTTGATAACAAAAACAAGCCACACCGAGTAAACATATCTCAGCTCTCCAAATGGATTGACACCAACCACTGCCAATGAAAGCCTGAGATTAAAAGGTTCTTCTTTAAAGTGTGGCCACTTTTCCTCTATGTCCTTAATGCATAACCATATGCATACATTCCCATAATGTCATCTTGACATCTATTGCATGAATGGTAATCCATAAAGTGTGCCAAGCTAGTGCACCTGAATAATTGTTGCAGACGTGGAATAATGGGAATATAACGAAGAACCTTGTGAGGAACCCTTTTTTTATTTGATTTGTTCGATATCTGTTGATATGATATTCAGGGCATTCTATTGCAAATTCATGTTATTTACAATATATATTATTATCACTGGGACATGCATCTATTGTTTGATACTCCATTCCAATATCTTTCATTATGAAAAATAATTCTCGGTATGAGCGAGGTAGAATGTTTGATGGTGGTAAAAAAAACTCACCTATCAATCTATGGCAAAAAATATAATTTGTTAATATAAATAATATTAATGGTACATGATTCACCCTTTATTAACTATAATGAAATTACAACTAAAATAGATGAAAAATATGATATATATGACATACCTTAACATACATGAGATTTTTATGTTGGATAAACCATTCATAACCTTCAAGTTCACCAACAACAATACAACGGAGAGAAGAGTTGTTTGGGAGCCTTCATAAAGGGGATCGTATGTCTTCTCAAGTAGAGGTATATCATGAACAACATCAAGGTCATCTTGATCATCTTGATCATCTACTCTAGTACCATCATCTTCAATTATGTTTTCTAGCACATGATTAGTTGCGCCAATACTGTCATCTTCAATTGTGTTTTCTGGCGCATGATTATCTTCATCCACGGGATCATTATTTTTAGCTTCAATATTCACACCTCCATATTCCTCCACTTGGAAATCCACATTCTCCGGGTTGTCGTGGTCCATAACATGTGCCCTAGAGAGGTCAACCTATATGAAAATGATGAGCATAAATAAACTGTGATCATGATCTCATCATCATGTCATTTCTTATGTATATAAATTATTAAAATAATATAATAAACAACTTACCAATTGACGATAATCATTCCCCCCTTCAATGTGACCATGATGCCTACAATGTTTCTCAGTTGTTCTGATTAGAAGTCTTCAAGTCTTTGAACCTTTAGAATTTTTGCAGGGACATTAACATTTTCCATCACCTTTTTCTTTTGAAGTTAGACCACAATGTAGCAAGTGTCTCCTTGTTTTGTTCTTTGTTGATATTATTTGACATGGTCTTTCTTCACAGGCAAAAAAATTGGGCTATATATGAAAACTTTGGGGTGTGTAAGAAAAACAATATCGCAAGTACGTTGGAAGTCTTCAGTTAACTAGTTATATAGAACTTGATATGTTAGTTATGAAAATATGTTTCAGTATCATATATGAAAATTGAAATACTTAAACATAGAAAAATTGCAAAACGAACCAAGGCAATTGAACATTCAACATAGTAACATCTTATTAGAGGCAAATATTGTTCATAGTAACGACCACAAAGAAAGACAACCAATTAAGTATTTTCAAAACTCTCTTAAAAATTCATTTTTTTATAGAGATACTCTGATAGTTATGGGAGTGAGATGGATATTGTTTTTGTGAACAATGAAATGGAAAAAGCTACTGCAATTTTTGATGAAGTTGCACAAGTTTTGGGACCGCTTAGTGAATAAATAAATTGTGACTGAATGAATCTCAAAGGTCATTACTAATATTAACACACACATGTTGATCAGTCCCTCCATTAAATCCTTGATAGGATATCAAAAATTGTCTTTTGGAATGTCTCTTTGATTTATATTTTGACCTGTCTTATTGAAAGATACATAAATGTCTATCCATTGATCCATCCCTTACAAGTCATACACAACACAATGTGTTGAAACATGCCACTATGTGGCCCTCTATAACATTTTATAGGATACCTTTTATGATTTTCCATGGCATTTCGACGATTGACAATCCTACAACATCATTAATGACAAAAATTTCAACAACCCATATTCTATCTAATATACTTAGACCCTTTACTTCAAACAACATTCCCTTTATCAATAACCCTTTTACATTCATTATATTATCACTCATCAATCATCTAATCAACAATTACTTAGAATTTACAAAGTGTAAATAAATTCATAGTTCTCCAGGTTCAACTGACGTGTAACCTTTTTGGGCCACTTCATGCCAGAATCAACTTCTCCATTCAGTTAAAGTTTTTGTTTTACAAAAGAATAGAACTCAGCCCATACATCAAGCTTTTCTTCTGCTTTAGGTTCTTATCAAGCATTTGTAAATTGCTTTAGGTGGGACTTATCATCTGTGCTCAAGATTAGACAATTTTAGGTTGGGTTGAAATCTTGCAGTGAGGTATATTTTTTATTTCTAATTAATTTAGAGTCTTGTCTGCTAATACTAAGCTTGATTCATTACCACTTTTGAATTGTTCTAAGCTCACCACCAGAAGGAAGGCTTGGTGTGACAAAATGATGTGACACTTTTAATAACATTAATGGTGAGGAAGGCTTTGTAGAAGCTTAGAAGCATTAACATGATATTTGGTCAAGCTAATCATGTTGTATTATCTAAATTAACTGTGATACATAAAATATAACCCACTGATTTTGACCAGATTGAGGAATACCTTGAAAATTTAAGGAATTGAAATTGCAGTTCAAAAAGCCTTACTGAAAACTATGTAAAGTCTTACAAGCAATAATCAATTTTATTCTACAACTTTTATCACCTTAGTATGATATTTTTGTCTTTATGTCTTTTAATTTGTGAAATTGATAAAAATGCATTGGATCGTCTTGTATTCTCTATTTAATAAGCCTTCATCTCCTTTGTTAATTCAATCAATCAATTATCATTTCATCTTTTCCTTCTAGTTTGTATGCTTCTCATCTTTACGAAGGCAAAAAATTATGAATAAGAGGCATGATCATCTCAATTATAAAAGTCTCCAATAGATACTCAATTTGGGCAAGGTCCATGGTTTTCCTGCTATTTCTTCTAAGTATTGTGCATGCAAATATTTTGTTGTTGTGTATGCTATAGGAAGAACTTCAATATTAGAAAAGACTAAAGGGCACAAGTAACTTTCTACCTTGTGCATAGTTACCTATTGGAACTAATGGATAAAGTATCTTGTGTTTTCTTTTTCATGTCAAAAACTTATGCTCACTTTTACTAATGATTTTTCAAGATCCATTTGAGTTTATATTTTGTAGTCTAAACACCACAAGCTTGAGAAGTTTCATGATTTTAAAGCTTTTTGTTGAAAAATAAAACATATCATTCAGAATACTCCAAATAAATAATGGAACAAAATTAATGACCAGTTACTTTTAGAAATTTTGAAGGCAAAGCTAGCATCAAATGTGAGCACATGTTTTTGGTATGCATCGCATCAAAATGGGTTAGTTGAGAAAAAGAGTTAAAGTTTGAACTATACATAATATGAGTAAATGTATGCTCCACCCTACAAATTTGGTCATACATGATTGTATCAACTACATTCCGAACTAGATAACTACCCATATTATTCAAATGTTACTCCAAGAATAGCTTAAGAATATATTGAGAAAAAGAAAAGATATGCAAGAACCTTAAATTGTTAATCTCTCACTATGCTAGTCAATTCATACCCAAATTGACCATTCCATTTTCAAAAGCAAAAAGATATATTGTATTGCAAACACCCCTCCCAAGGGATCCCTTTAAATGGAAGAAATGGAATAAAGAACATGCCCTGATATATAGATATACAGGAGATTTCCCAAGTCTAAAACTACACAAGTGTTGGGCGCAAAAATTGGAATCATATTGGATTTGGAAGCATCCATCAAAGCATAATGAGGGTTGATTTATGGATTGTAATTATAAGTTGTATTTGTCAGGGATACTCGGAAACCTTATGAAATACTTGCTTGCAAATAAAATATCTGAATAAGCACTCTTTGGCCTTTCTACAGGTGAAAGATGCATCGGAGATTCATTCTAATGGTTTTCATGTGAAATTTGATGTAAGGGAAGGACAACTCGGTTTCATTTTTCCAACCCTTGTAGCTCCTCTCAACAATCTTCACTCAATAAGAAAGGAGTTGTCCAATGAAAATAATGAATTAGATGATTCTGTTTGGAAAACCTACATTGTCCTTCCTTTCAAAGGTCTATTTCTAGATGGGACGGGATAATGATGATATCCATAGGACTATCTCTATATAAAATGCATAAAAAACTCGAAATGGTGCACGTTGGCTTTCTTTGAGACATTCTTTTATGTTGGTCTTTTATCTCTACGAAGGTCTGGGAGTCAACATGCTATTTCAAAACTAGGCAGCATTGGAGGCATTTTGTATTCACTCTTTTTTATTTCATGAACTAGGTAGGTATCTAATTAGATGGTGGATTAGGGTCTGGAAAATAAAAATCACTCCTTACCAGCAAATTTGACGTCTAGGATATAGACATGGATACCTTTGTAGGCTAGATGTAGGTCTCTTGACCAAATACTTTATTTTAGCATTGCTTGAGAAATACATCTTTATTTGGTATAAGCATGTATATCTGAAAAAAATATGTGGCAACCAACCAGACAATTCTCTCTGAAATAATATGGATGTAGTACATGGAGTTGAATATGCATTTGGGGCGCACAATTATCCTACAAGTGGTTTTTTTGAGGTGGAACCTCGTCAGTGCCCAGGTTTTACATTTTGTAAATCAATATATATTGGGTGTACAACTCTCAATCATTCTGAGCTTAGAGAATTCATTGAGTACCATGTTTGAAACTACAGTGGAGATACATATCCCTTTCATATAAATTTTTTTTTGCAGATAACATGTTTTTGATGATACATATTAACATCTTTACACAAAGGATTGACTTTGGTCTCTTTCCTAGGAGATACTACACATGGATAGTAGAATATGTTTCATCTTTGCATTTTGGGTATAACATTCCTAATCCTTTCTCTCTTTACTCTAGTTCAGATCTCTTCCTTATATGCCCTCTAAAGTGAAGACAAAATGTAACATGATAAATTGTACACTATGCAATTTGATGTCACGTGAACCTTCCACTTTAGACAAATTAAAGACAAAATTCAAATTCCAGTTTGCAAACCTTCCTTTCTACCCATCATGCTTGGCTTCCTAACCATTAGGTCCAAATTTCTCTTGGATGCATATGCATTGTGAATATGTTTTTGTATCACAGAAATATCTATATTCCATGAATACATTCATACACTATGCTAACATACCATGAATATCTACAATTGACTTAATCATTGAGATATTACACTTCTTGATTTTTTGTTGTATAACAACTTTTTGGAATCGCATTGACATCAGGATGACTGGCAGTCCTTATACCTTGCTAATTTCGCCCCAATCATCTCTCTTGGTCTTTCTAATCACTCTCACATTTTGAAGCTCTCATGCATTATCTACACCAACTTGCACAACTTACTAACCTTTAATGTTGCATTCTCTCATAAATTGCCATTATCATCTAGTAGAGTTGTACACTTCTTCGAGGTCATTTCCATTCCTCATTCAAGAAAGATACACTACTTTTGGTCTTGAAGGGAGGGTAGCTTTTTGAGTTGTTTATTTTGATTTATTGTCTTTGAATTTATATATCAACCATTTTATCATTATTATTGGCATCAATTCATGTTTTTATTACAATCTTGTATTTTGATTGTTTATGGAGGTAGAAATACCAAAGTGCAGAATTGACCATTAAAAATTTCTAAACATAGCCGCCTCCAACCTTTTTCTATTGGTAATATGTGTGTAGGTTCTATTGAAGGAGATTATTTCTTGAGTTGGAAGCATCATTTTGTCAACCCTTGCAAGTATTCCTTTTCTTCCTCTTGGTAAATTTCTATTATGTATCTCAATTTTTTTGTATTTTCATTGTGTTTATTCTATAGGATACTGTTGTTGGAATTACTGGAATGATGTACTGAGAGGGGAGGGGTGAATCAGTACCTCTAAAATTTTTACGTGATTAGCCCATCAACCTTTGTGTCATTAGATTTGTACATTCACCTATCTATCTGTTCATCTTTCTTTATGTATGTGAGATCATAATATAAGTTCTTTACATGTGTAAACATTCAAGAAACATACATGAAAGTAAATAACACATAAAACAAGATATGATATTGCAGGAAAATCCTATAAGGAAGTAAAAACTACGGTGGGGATGTCTACCCACAAAAATTCACTATCTGCAGATAAGAAGGGCACTGGTTAAGGCTTACAATTTGATCACTTCTGATGATCTACCTTGTTAGGAGTATTAGAGTGGAGACCTGTTAGGATCTAATTCATTTGAAGCTTTAGCAATATCGTTAGGTGTGCACTCTGTTAAGAGATTTATCAAGAACTGTTAAGTCCACCTTCTACAAAAGGATTTCTAATGTGATGCACTTGTTAGAATGCAATCTACATTATAAATGTTGATCTGATAGTATATGCAATCTCTAATTGTTGATAGCATATCCTATAAAGCTTACAATGTATATGTAATCACCTTGAGTGATTGAATGATACCTTGTCTCTTCTCGTCGGTGGCCTTCTCTGTGTTCTTGAGAACTGATATGATATGTTTCTAAACTTTGCATGAATTCACTTCTTTTGCTTAGATTCTCTCCATGGCTACAATCATTTATCAACTCATTACCTATTACAAATGCTTGAACATCTATATATACTAGTTTCTAGGTCCATTCTTGATTCAGGCTTTTCAAGTTTTAACTCTAGATTCAAGGTTTACAACTTGACCTTGATCTTTAGTTAGTTATGTTTTAGATCCATTGGGATGCTTTAAAACATTTAAAATATACTTGCTTGACCCTCAAGTAATATTTTAAAACAATTTAAAACTCTACAAATAAAATTACAATGTTTTATCTAACGTGGAAAGTCAGATCCAATTTTTGCGGGTTCTATAACTGACTGTCGGTTACGATGGTCAGGCTGCTCTGTCAGTCTGTTAGTTTTCTTTCATTCTTTGCTCTGTCGGTCTTATGCTCCGTCAGTGTCCCTATTTTGAACTATTCATCAGGTTCCTTTCCTTTTCTTCTCTGTCGGTGATGTTCACAAAACTGTACCGTCGGTTTGGTGATTTTGGATCCGTCGGCGATCTACCGAAAACTATTTCATTGGTGATGTCCTTTATGCTTTGTTGTCAATTCAACACTTGAAAATGTTCGTCGGGCAATTCTATACTTAGAATTTTTATGACAATTATTGTCATCTCGTCGGTTATGCAATGTTTTGTTCGTCGGTTATGCCTATATCGATGACCTTTATCATGTTTTTCACTTAAGTATACTAATGGCAAAACTTAATGTCATCAACTGTACATGTTGTTTTGCACTTCTTGGTATGACTATTATTATTTTTAAACGTAATTCTCGTGTGTTGTATTGTCATTCTCAACCTACACATGCATCCTTGACAAAGAGCTCACAGATTTGTGTAGAAGGTCTTTATAACTTACATTTGATTGGTTAAATACACCTTTTCCCTTTTTAATGAACCCACTTGAAGGTTTTAGTACCCTAAAATTTTGATTCGAGTTGAGAGTTGGGGCTCAAGGGGTTTGAAAAAGCAAAGAGGCATTGGCACTATTTCATCAAATGTAGAGAAGAGGTGTTTTAGCAGATGAGTTTATCTTGGCTACAATCCTCCTAACCTATGCCCAAATGTAGTGCTTGAAAGAGGGTATGGAAATACATCAAATCATTATCAAAGGAGGTTTCTTGGATGATGTTGTTGTGAATTCCCTTATAGACATGTATGAAAAATGTCAAAGTACAAACAAGGCATGCTATTTGTTCAAAAAAATGCATATTGTAAATGTTGTGTCATGGACCACCATGATTATAGGATTAAAAAAAATAATATATGCTATTGATGAGGCCTTAATGCAATTGGTTGGTGTAAAACCCAGCTCAGAAACCTTTACAAGTGTTTTATGAGCTTGTGTGAAAGAGGGATAGTTGAAACACAATGAGGAGGTCCATCTAAGAATAGTGGAAAGTGGTGTTGTTTTAGTGCTATGTTAGTGACTACCCCAATAGAAATGTATGCAAAATGTGGGAGAATATACAAATAATGCAAAGTGTTTGAAAAAATGGCTCATCGAGATGAATTCTCATGGAGTTAGGAGTCAATCCTCTAGATTTTAGTGTATCTCCAAAAAGGGTACTTTAAGGTGTGGGATTTAAAAGTGATCCTTTGGAAGTTATAAAATTTAAGAAGGAAAAACCTCGTGCTTAGGGCTACTAGCCAATTCTTTCCTACTAGGCCTAAGAAGACAGTTTGACAATTGCGATCATTAGGACTTTGTGGAAGTAGATAAGTGATCCTAACTTGCATAGATATTTTCAGAGAAACCTTAACCTAATCCTTATGATGAAGCTTGTGGAGATTGTGCATTGAAGCATTGTAAAGGCTTTCTAGTATGCAGAAGGGAGTTGAAGAACCTTAAAGAAGGATAAGGTGATTTTCCTAAAGGATCCAAGGGAGAGGGACTCAATAAGTTATCCATTTGTGGATTTAGGGCTAGGAAGATTGCTAATTTGGTAGTTGGAATCTTTATCAACACCATTAGGCTCCACTCTTCATGAATTTTATTGGCTCTTGTATCTTATTATGCAGAAGGATAATTGATAGCAATTGGGCTTGCTAAATTGTTTCAAGATTATCAATTGAGAAATTATTTCCTTTAACTTCCTATTCATTGACCTCCTATTGGTATGTGAATGTTGTTCAACATAAATTCTCAATTTATCCACGTCCATTCAAGTAAAAGATCTAACTTTATATAATTAATTTTTCTCTTTACACCTTGAGCTAGATTTATATGTTTACCCATACCAATAGAAGGAACTTGGGTTGAGCCTTCTTGAACATCCATTTATTGAGCTTTGGTTGAGCCTTCTTCAACATCCATTGCTTGAGCTTCTCCTTGTTGATTGTGAGCTACACACAAAAAAGAAATAAATGAGAACAATTTAGACAAAAAAGACCTAAAGAAACTAAAAATATACTGAAAAGACACTAAAGAGATCTCGAT
>MU226992.1:381922-401854 GCA_018584345.1 Thuja plicata
GCTACCAATATTTCACACAATGTTAGCTAATCATATTGAGCTAATACATACAAATAATCAAACAATTCAAGTGCATCAAGTCTAAAAGGAAAGATCATGATAGTGGAAGCTACTAACCTTGCACACAATGTTAGCTAATCATATTGAGCTAATATAGACAAATAATCAAACAAATCAAGTGCATCAAGTCTAAAAAGAAATATCATGATAGTGGAAGCCAAAAACTATTACTTAAGACCTCTTAGATAATTGGAAAAATCCTCTAATCATTCCTCCCCACCTCTTTTTGCTTATTCTACGACTCTTAACAATTTGTTCACTTTTTATTTATATTTAAAATTTCACTATACCTAAACATGATTCCCTTCTACCTTTTTTTTCCTTAATTAATGCAACATCCCTCTTTTAAAATACAATAAACACTTATTTTCTAAAAAAATACTTGATTGTTTCCATAGGAGATACCTATATAGATCCCTAACATAAGAGTTAACATAGACAATTATTCACAACACACATTCAAGTCTAAAAGGAAATATCATGATAGTGGAAGCCAGAAACTATTACTTAAGACCTCTTAGATAATTGGAAAATCCTCTAATCATTCCCTCCCACCTCTTCTTGCTTGTTCCACGATTCTTAACAACTTGTTCACTTTTTATTGCTATTTAAATTTTCACTATACCTAAACATGATTCCCTTCTACCTTTTTTTTTTAATTAATGCAAAATCCCTCTTTTAAAATATAATAAATACTTATTTTCTATTAAAAAAAACTTGATCCTTTCCATGGGGATATACCTATATAGATCCCTAACATAAGAGTTAACATATACAATTATTCACAACACATATTCAAACAACTATAATACATTACAATCACACCTATTACCTTCCTAAAAGTATACTAAGGCCTATTAACAAGTAGGAGATCTTTTTCACAACAAGTCAAATTGTGATATTGCTATCAGGATTCAACTATATAGTTTTTGAGTCAAACTCATTGACCCATGGTTCTGAGTAGTGGTTCACAAGAACCCATCTCTCATGAAGAAACTCCATGGTTAAGCATGTTTGAGTTGGAGTAGAATTAGGACGAGGGACCTCCACATAAGGCCCAATGCTTCACCTTTGTGAGCATCACCTAGATGCAATGAGTGGTAAGTTTTCCATTCATTCTCATGAGAGATGGGTTCTTGTTAACCAGTACTCATGAACCATGGGTCAATGAGTTTGACTTGAAAACTACACAGTTGAATCTTGATAGCAATATCACCATACTGAGGCCTAGTTTTAATAAGTATAATCTTTTATGTGGATATTTTTGTCCATCTATGACAAGTATCGATCGAAGAGTCAATTCCCTCATAAATGATAAACTCATAAGCCAAATTGGAAATCTAAATAGCACAACTAAACATCTTAAACAATCAAACCTAAAATGGTTTTATCGCTTTGCAATTTACAAGTACCAGCATTGTACTATCGTATGAGCCAGTCATATCACACTAATATAAACACATAATAAATCAATATAACTTAATCATTTCCAAAAGGAAAGTTCATAATAGCATATCTGTTATTGTTGCCTCTTCTTCTTTAGAGTTAACACTTCCTTTAGATAGTTCATTAATGTTGTCCAGACTTTCTTTCAGTTGTTCAGACAATTCTTTTCTCTTTTCTAATGAGGTATTTAGCTTGTTCTTCAATTCTTCAATCATCTCGTTGGTTTCCTCCAACTGTCTTTCATACCTATAGTTTTTCGTCTCCTCGGATCTACTCCCCAAGTTGTCAAAATTTTCCTGCAAAGAGTTTGTGCTCTGATACCAATTGTTGGAAATAATAGGTACTGGGAGGTGTGAATAAGGAAAAATAAAACTTTCATACTTTTACTTAAACCTTCAAATAGAAACAAAGTAAATTTTTAAACTATGAAGCATATAAATGTAACTATAAAGTAAATATGCAATGAATCAAATGACAACACATGCACACACATAACACTCTGATTTTTATCGTGGAAACCCTTGATCATAGGTAAAAACCACGGTGGGGATGAAACCCACAATATTCTCACTACAGTAGTAAAGAGTGCTCTATTGGGAGCTTACAATCAGTCACTTTCTTGGTGACTCACCCTATTAGGAGTTATTGATACCTTATTAGAATTATCTTCAATCCTATTATAGACTACCTTGTTATAGGATTTTAATCTCACTTATATTTTTTTCACCCTATTAAGGGATTTACAATAAAGTCTTGCTAGAGACTACCCTGTTAAGGGATTTACACTTTTTGAAACTTTTAGGAAACCAACAAGAAAATTTGACATGCGATATGCACTCCTTAATGCTAATCAGAGCCTTGAGGCTCTGTACTTATTATGAATCCAACCCGGAATCTTCTCTTGAAATAAAACTGTAATCGCAGCTTAAGATCAACTTTTCAACAACACTTCAACTGGTTTTCAACAACTTAACAACAACAACAACAACAACTATCATCATATAACCTCATATATTATCTTTACCTTTGAATTTAAACCTAATTAGGGTTTCCAATTCCCTCCAAAATTTCTTATCAATCATAACTAACTCATATAAACTTGAAATCCTTACCGCATCAGCTATAACAAACTTTAAGTTGTTATTCCCAATGTGAAATATTTCTTCAATATTATTTGCCAAAACAAACCTTGGATTCATACAAAAATTTGTACACAATTCCCTAAGAATTGACTTGTTCAATTCCTTGAATAATGTACTACATTTTTTATGTTGTCCAGATTTACTGAATCATCCACCGTCATAACTGATTTAGCCAAATAATCAAAATTGTTTAATAACCATTATTTTCTACCTATTCACTGCGCTGACTAATTAAGAGTATCTTCACTTTTTCCTTTATCAGTGTGACCTAAGAGGTGCGATCACAAATCATAATTCACCTGTTGTCTTTATACCTTCCAATGTACAGATAGAAAAACTTGTCTCCCTTTACCGATCTGACCTTCACCTGTTACTTTGTTTACCGATTGCCTTACTTAACTTCTCTTTACTGATTGGATATAATTGTGTACCAGTTGGTCTAACTTCATATATTTATACAAATTATTTTCACCTATATAATGGATTGCCATAAATTACAACTATATTCCATAAAATCATCATCAATTTCATCTACCAACATTCTGCAATCAACATTCTCCCCCTTTGGCACTGATGGAAAAAACTTGTGAAATTTTCAAAACTTCAAAAACTATACTCCATGTCTAATTACATACTCCCCCCTGAGTCAGTAAATCCCCTTTGTACCATAGATTATATACTTATTCCTTGTGATTATTCTATATACTCCCCCTTTTTTATAAACTATACACTCCCCCTTTTGTTGGCAACAGTGCCAAGACTATGATCAAAAGTTGTATATACAAGGGTGTTCATGACTTATAGTTTATCAAACACAGTCTTGAAATGTACCTTAGCACTGTCAAGAAAATGCTCCCATGACTCCTTTAATATTGTTAGGGCAATGTGATGACCATTTAAACCTGAAGCCTGATCATCTATACTGTCAATTGTACTCATGTCTGGTGTACCTATCAATACTTCAACTTTATTAAGATATGCTTGGATGATGTCCATGTATGGATTTCAAAATCCTTGTAATTCCAGAACAGTCATTCTTATCATGTCCTCTTCCGCCTTGAGTTCCATTTTCTTGTGTATCAATTCTTTCATTTTTGTATTATGATCCATCATAGAACTATTTAATGGGTCCAATTGGTTGACTAGTGTAGCCAAATCTATCTCCAGCTCTTCCTTATTTGTCTTGATCTCTGCAGTGAATTTGGTTAGAATAGATATTTTGATGAAGACTCTTCCAAATTCAAGTAATGACTCATTGAGTTCCTTGACCAGTTCAAACAGTGAAACCTTCTCAAGATAAATCTTCCGCAGTAGCTTCTCTATCATCTCCTTCTCTAATATCTTCTCTTCTCATTTTATCATCTCATCTTCCATGTAATTATCTAGACTAGTGATTGCATCAACCAAATTTTTGAGTTGATCAATCAAATATTCTTATTCATAAAGTTCTACATCAGGAACTAAATCAACAAGTATAGCAACTACTTTCCTCAATATTTTCTTCTTGAACTTCTTCTACTTTATCCTGTTCTTTTCAGCCTTTTCAGCCAAATTTCTTGAAAATAATATATGTTCCTTTGGCTTTAACTTGTTGACATCTTTCTTCATAATTGCAAATTCTAGATCATCTTCTTCCTCTTCGTCTTCATCATCGTCTTCTTCATCTTCGTCCATTCTCTTCCTTTTCTTTTTTTTACTAGTATCCTTTGTGTTGGTTTGTGAAGCATTGGTGGTGTTATCCTTTGGTGTCTCAACTCCATATTTAGCACTTTGCTCACCTATTCCAGTGTTACTTGTATTAGTTTCCTTGTTTGTCTCTTTGTCCTGTTCTTGGTCTTGCTATTGTACATCTTGTTTTTTCTTTATTTGCTTCACCTTGATCTGTATCCTTTACGGCCTATTTTGTTGTGTCCTTTGATTGGTTAATGGTCTCAGTCACCTATTTTATTTCCTTACCCTTTTTTGTTTCATTAATCTTCTGTGTTTCAGTATCAACTACATCGTTGTTGATCTCAACAAGGTTTACATCAAGTGGGGACTGAAGTGGTATATCTTCAGCTTCATATCCAATCATGGGAGAGTTGGGATTATCACTAAGATCTTCAAAATTATCTACTGAGTCCTTTGTTAGGTCAATACGAGTATAAACATTTGGAATACTACCTAACATATCTCCCATTAACTCTTTCAAAGTAAAAGTATCATCTGCTTGAGATGTACCTGATGTGTCTGTTACCTATGGTTGATATACGTTATATATCCTTTTCCATATCACCACTATTTCTTTTTCAATGTCCTTCTCCTTTCCAGCTAATAGTCTTACAGTCATGTGACCAATACTGAATATGTATTTATACTTCACAAGTGCTTCATCCACTTCCTTTATTGTCAAATGTGTCATAGTATAGAGAAGTGTCCTTTCTCTAATCTCCTTTTTAGTTTTAACTGTAGACTCCCATCTAACCTTGATTTCTTCATACAGTTCATCAACAATATGATTTATGAGTTGACTAGGTACTCTGATGAATTTTTGAAAATGAAATACAATAACATCTTCAATTATTTTCTTGTCTTCATCAGACAATTTAGAGAACTTAAAGTTACTAATATTACATATCATTCCATGTTCTCTTATTGTATTTACAACTTTAGTAGAACTCTTAGGGATATTGAATTCTATTTTTCTAGACTTCCCCATGTCTGTTATCTCCTTAACTGAATCAGTTTTCTCGCTATCTACCTCTGTATTTTTCTTCTTCTTGCTAGAAGAGGCCTTGTTTTGTCCTCAAGTTTTCCTCTTTTCATGTCTTTGTTTTTCGAGGTTGTGATACCTTAGCTAGCTTAGGGTCAAAAGATGTACCTTCATCAATCTTTTCCATACCAAACTCTTCCACCAATGGTAATTCTAGAGTTGTAGTTTGTGTATCTTCTTGCTTCCTTTTTCTCTTTGCATATGCATCTAGAATGCTCTTCGTTTTCTCACTAGCTGAGCTTCTACCTTCACCAGTTACAAACTTCTCTTCTAATTTAATTATGATCTTCTTTTCTTTTATTTCTATTCTAGGTTTTTTTATTTCTGAAGTGATTCTCTCATAAGATTCCTCAAATATATCATACATCTTTGCTTCCTTGTTAACTAGTAGTTTCAACAATGCTTCTATATTCAAGATTAACAATTGTTCATTAGTTTCATATCCCATTTCAAGTATCCATGAAATACTGGGATCTATCGCTTGAATTTTGCAAGTGTCAGTGTCAACTAAGATTTAAATAGTATCTTTGCACTTCTCCACAATGTGTGGGGGGAATCTCTACCGCTTGTGCATTCTATCCTGAAAATCCTTAAAGTATCCCCACATAACATTGTTTAGGTTTTCACCTAGTTCACATAAGTACTCATTGATTTGATACAATGCAGGTCTATATGTCTTCTGAGTTACCGCTCCTTTACCAGGAAAGAAATACTGAACATAAAAGAACATACATACCAAAAGAGATCTGAACTGTAGTGCTTTCTTCTTATCGATATGTATTCTCTCCAGGTTATCCAATAGTTGTGTTCTCACCATCTCTACTAGGTCATATCTAGTTTCTTCCTTCACTATCTGGTAAGTGACATGAATAGCTCCAAAGGGCACACTACTCAACCAACTCGACTGGTAGACCTTGTAACTGATAATCATTATTGAAAATTGAACCTCTTGATCTTCTATGTCATCTATCATCATTGCTCTATGATCTTGCCTTGAATTAGTGAGTTGTGTAACTTTCTTCATGGATATCTACCTTAGGGTACAAGATTCCCCATCCACTGAGAATCTAGTGATAATTTGAATAAGTTCCTTGGTGATCTTGATCATTTGGTCCAACCATATGAATTGATCATGAAAATGACTCAAAATATATCGAATCTACTCCTCCTTAAAGCTTTTAGGTAAGTCCAAAATATGTGTCAAACCCTTCATTTGAAGATGTTTGAACTCGTCCTTAAGTTCTCCGTTGTTGCGCATATCCAAGTATTCCTTATGTATCTTTTCATCTCCTAACTCAATAATATTGCACTAAATAAAAGTCCTTACGTCTTCAATCAACAAAACATGAGGTGGAATTAGGGATAGGGCATCGATTCTGTCAACTTTTGTGGCCTTCAACGGATGTAAATTGTTTTTTGGTTCTTCCCCCTTTGTTATCTCGATCAATTAAGGTGTTGAAATCATTGATGCCATAGTCATTCAATAAATTTCCTGCTTGCAAACTCAAACACACCAAATACCTTCACACTTGACCACCGCTCTGCTAAATAACTTTGTTAAGGTTTTTAAATTCACAGTTTGATTCTCTATAAGTATTCAACACAATAGTTCATGCATTAGTATAATACTTACAAAGAATCATCTATTAGTCGGCCAAGTATTCAACCAATTTTTGATGCGCATTAGTGGATTTTTTGATGCTCATTGGTCGACCAAACTACCACTATTCTTGTCAAACTTTCTTTGTTGATTATTCAACACATTACGTTTGGGTCGAAATGTCGACCTATCGAACATGGAAATTTACAAATGGTCGGTTAAGAATAATTGACATATCTTTAATCATCTTTACCCACGCTTGGTCGAACAATCAACTGCTTACTACGTCGAGAGTATAGCATTAGCGTCGAACTATATGGTATTTTTGGTCAAACCATCGATTGCTGACTACGTCAAGAGTATAGCATTGGTGTCGAAGGAAACAATCTTTTTGGTCAAACTAAACAGTCTTTTTGGTCAAAAAATTGATGACATATTCATTCTCTCTCTCTCTCTCTCTCTCTCTCTGTGTATATATATATAATCATCTATTAATATATTATAATAGGTTGATTGTCTGATGAATAAGCATAACCAAATAAATCTTATGTCATGAATCCTCATAAGCATAACAGTAACCAATATGATCTTATAATCATAATAAACAAGTTCGTAGAACCACGTATAATATAGTCCCAGCTATAATCAATAAATATAGACTCAGCTATAAAATAAAGTATGATACATATACCAAGGTGTACAATAATCCAATAAAGTATGCTCCATACATACATAAAGGGGTACACAGATAGGTCTTTGACATGAAAGCATAATTAAAAAATATGTCTCATTGTAGAAGGAAGGATTGTACATAGCAACAAATCTACTTTGGATGAAATAAAGTTACAATTTTGACGGATTGTATTTTGTTTAGGTGCAACACCAAAAAATGTAGCATTGAAATGAAGAAGAGCAGATCCTTCTTACATGGTTGTTTGCATTAGCGCAATAAAGTATGTCTGGTATGAAAGGTTATATGCATGAAAAGGGAAAAAAAGATCCACAAGGTAAAGATTTCTATATTATATGCAAGAAGAATAGAGTTGTGTGGCCTATCAAAAGGCTTATAGCAGAGAGGAGTCTACTATAGAGAGAACTCATTGAGAGAGTTTGAGGAGTTACTAATAAGGAGAGTGTACAAGTTGCTGAGAGTTGCAAAGAAACAAGTGTTCCAAGTCTTGAAGAGAAGACAAATTTGTGGGATGAATTGGATGTCATAGTTGAAGAATGGAAAAGGAAGGGTGGTGTAGTGGAAGAATGCCTAAGACAGTGGCATGAAGATGAAGGAGTAGATGGTCGGAAAGAGACCTTAGGGACTGCAGTGTCTACAAGTATAGAGATCTCATAAGGAGTGTGTGAGTAGACAAAGGAAGTGTTGAAACCAATGGAGAGAGGAATGGAATACCAAACATATGTTTTGGTAGAGGAGAAAGATTTGATAAATTTTATTGCTAACAATTTTATGATAGGATTGCAGGGATCTTATATTGTTGATCATGTGAATGTTGAAGTTGCAAACATCTATGGGAACATAGATATGAAATATGACAGAGTTAGTGCTTGGAATGAGCACATGATGTCTGATTGAAGGTATATGAAGCCAATGAACATAGGATATATTCATGTTGCAGGTCCTCAAAAAGCAATGGATAGAGACTGGAGGAAAAGAAAGAAACTCCCAATCCAAGGGACTTGGATTGATTTGATCCTTGGGAGTATGGTGCAGGGCACCCTGAAAAAGACATGCAAAGGAGTCACTTAGTTGGATCATGAAGAATGAATGATTTAAAGGATCAATATTTTAATGTAATATGGCTTGAAGCCAATTTTATGTCTTTGATGTAATTGATGTAATGCAATGTAATAAGCCTACTGTATAAAGACATGAAATAATGTAATAGGAATTGGTTGCCTAAGATGGCATAATAGGTCTAGAAGGCTAAAGGTTAAGTATTAAGTTAGATTTAGTGAATTTAATGTTATGTCAAGGTCCTTCATGGAAAATTTTTAAAGTCCTAGTTCATAGGGAGTCAATAAGACAAGTTTGAGTGTTTAAAGACTTGAAATGTAACAGTTAAATTCCTCATAGAGGGAAAAGTCTAAAAATAGAATATCTTGCATGTTTGGGAATCCCAATCATTTGGGATCAGTTATAGAAGTTATTAATGTCTATATAAGCCTTAGAAGGCAAGAGAGAAAGAGAGGTTAGAGGAGGTGAAGTATCATATATCTCAATGTACGGACTGTACTGTTTTGAAGCAATGAAAGATTGATTTCTTGCAAATTTGAAGACTTGTGTGATGTGATATCAATCCTCAATATTGGGTATGGTTGCATGATGATTTTTATAACTTTTTAGAGCAATTTAAAACACCTTACAACTATGTTTTGCAATTTTATACTGACTGTCTTGTAGAAGGTCACAGTTTGGTTTTGTCTTTCACCATGGATTTGTAAGATCCATCCCCTTTTTGTACATACTATAACTTGGGGATGGATACACACTTGTAATATGTTTTCCTAACATGAATAATGCAAAAAAAAAGGAGTTTGCAAATGAAGAAGGTTGGAGAGTGAGTTTGACAGTATTGAAGGGTTGCATGCATGGTGCATGGTTATTGCAGCAGGAGTTCTAGCCACTGGAGGGGGTATTTTTATGTTTGAATCCATTAAAGTATGATATAATAATGGTGAATCATCCATTTATTTGATGGTATGGTGATTGGAGGTCATACATTGACGAAGCCCTAGATTTTAGGGGTTTTGAGGAGCAAATTAGGGCTTTTCTATCTAGAAAGGTCTAAGAACCAAATTGGTTGTGGAATCCTTAGTTTGGGGTCATTTGTGGTCTCTATTGAAATTACCAAGGTTTGGGGTGAAGAAAAATTAGTACTTTCTTTGGAAAAGTAGTCTAATTAGCCCTCGTAGTTCTATGACAGTGGCAGTTTTGAGAGGATTGGTCCAAAACACCTATGGTTGATCTTGAGGTATGATATGAATCTCAAAAAATGGTATTAGAATATGTAATGTGTTTGAATATTTGTTTGGAAAATATTTGAGAAAAGAATTAATAACCCTCGTTGTTATACTGGTAGGACGGTGTAAGAATGGACAGTTTGGTCCAAGAAGACATAATGCATACAAGAATGAGTTGAGATATTAATGAGTGGATGATTGGAGGATTTTTGGATCCTTAGATGAGTTAGGGTCACCATGGGAAGCATAGTTGATAGTTGTGGTTGAACAAGCATGGTAGATGAAGAGTGCATGTTATGGACATGGAGAATGATTGACTGGATTGGGTTTGAAGAGGTGAATGGAGATCCAATATGTGGACTCTAGTGGATTCTAAAGTGTTTGAAGTTAACCTCTGATAGGTATATGGAGTGGGATGGGTCCTAGAGTGAACTCTGACTGAATATTGGAGAAATTGCTTATAGGAAAATAAAGAAAGAAGTCATCAAACTATGAAGAAAATAGTTACTTACAGTAAGACACATTCACACAAGTAAGTGGGAGAGCCTAGATATTCATGGAAATTTCAAAACAAATTGCTGATAACACTAAATCAATGACAGGAACAGTCAATAATCTAATTGCTTTCCTTGCTTCAAAACTTCAACAAAACAATTCAATAATGCATGGAAATGATAAAGGACTCAAACCATATCTATTTTAGACATTTCCAATCTAATTTGTATTCAAACAAGAAGTTTATCAACACCAAACAAAAGACTATATCCTCACGACAACAACTTGGTAGTTTTGTAGAGAATTCATTTTTATTGAATCAAACTTCATTACAATGCATTCCTTCCACCACAAAACATTCTCTCCCAACCACAAAAGACTCCCCTCTCTAAAACCACGTTCAAACAATGATAATTAATATTCTAAAAATGGTTTATTGTTCAACTTCCTCCACAAACCGTGTACAGTTAGTTATGACTGTTGGTATTTTAAGATTTGTTGTCAAAACTGATAACAAAGTTATCCTTTCAACCACTCTCTACCTTTTGGTGTTTATATTATTCTATTTGATAAATAGTTGAGACAAAAAATAAAGAACACCTCTATTTATATTAAATACACTAGTCAATTAAAATATTCCATATCAATGTAGTTCATTCTCCATAAACATATTAAGTAATGGCCATCAACTCTAAAAATGTAACCAATGGACGATATATTACTATTGGAAAAGAAGCCTACCTATCATCCATAGGGACACGGGAAATTGTTATATTAGTCGTGATATTAATGTTTGTCTACATGCAAAGGACATGTTTAGAAAATACACACTATCATAAGCAATAATTTGAATAAAATGAATTGTTTATAGCAGAGAAACAAATTTGTAAAAATTGTACTTATGGTATGTACATGTTCATTAAATGCCATAACACATGAGTGCTGGAAAACTTCTACCATATGAAGTATTATAACTTTTGAAAAATAAATGGGAGAGTTGTAGAGCTAAAACAAGCTTCACTGGCATCCAAGCAAAGCATAGCTTTTCTGGGTACATAAAGCATTGTAATATCTAAATTGCAAATTGTGGGTCATAACTACAAACACAAAAAATAACTTAATAAATGAACCACTCATAAGATAGATTACCAAACTTGAAAAAACCAGTAAATCTTCATATGCACATAATCATATTGTAGGAAGATTTTGATCAATGCAAAGAAAAAATAATGGGCACAAAATATAACCATTGGACCAAAGTTTTAAAACATGAAAGAAAATGATTGCGTCTCAAATGTTCAACTGCAATGAACATTTACAATTAATCAATCAAATGCAGAACCTGAATAATTCATAATGAATCTGGATGGTTTCACAACAACACCGTGTCTCAACCAATGCACCTAGCTTGGTGGACTATTATATGGGTTAATAATACAAACTAAATGCTAGTCCCCTGGTCTATGGTATCAGTGAGATGAGGGTGAGATGTAGTTTGTAGCGTTGGAAGACAATTCACGTGTGAGATTATAAAATACAACACGACGCTAATGGGGCTTCCTAAGTGTAAAACATAACTGGTCCACGGAAGATGACATTTACCTCTATAAGGATATCACAGTTACAGATAATGGTCAACATAAACCCTTAAAAAAATGGCAATCATAATAACATATGAAAAGTTGGAAAAGGGAACCCTAAATCCTATAATTTTCTCTAAATCAATAGCCCTCTAAGCAAATACATGCATATTCAAAAATGGATTTTGATTTTTACGAGTCTACAACAAGATAACAAACATTTTAACGAACAAAAAAATTTTAGATAGAAGAAAAATATCCCCTAATTTCCTATGCCCTAATCTTACCAAGAGACAAAATGACCAAAATCAGGAAAAAAACAAACATAAAATAGCTAAAGAAAGTAAAATGAAAGCAATAAACATAGATTACTGCACCTCTAAATTGGAGACCCTGTTAATTCCCATCAGTTCCTTCTTGACCATCGCTCTACAATGCCATGAATGTGAACATTAGATCAAATTCACATGCATACAAACACAAGTAAACTAATCAAACAATAGAATTTAAGAGTACAATTGCAAATTACCTTTCGATCAATTTTCTTTCTCTTATTCAACAATATTATTCTATTCCTTATTTCCTCCTCCTTCTCAGTACTCTCCCTCTTTTGATTATACTTTATTATTTTCTTTGAGGAAAGAGGTTTACATTTTGGTTGTCCTATATCATTTGGACCACGCTTTTGTGGTCGAATGAAATCAAGGTTGTGCCTTTTCATCCCATGCATATTTAGTCCTTTCAAATCATAAAATTTATTTCAAATTATAGTTTTGTGAGTTTTGTTCATGTTGCGAGGGAGGAAAGAATTTTTATGATTTGAAAGGACTAAATATGCATAGGCTAAAGAAGCACAACATTGATTTTGTTCCACCACAAAAGTGTAGTCCAAATGCTACAGGACAACCAAAACATAAACCTCTTTCCTCAGAGAAAATAAGAAAGTATAATCAAAAGAGGGACAGTGATGTTGACTACTAATTGAAGTTGCGGAAACATGAATGAAACTCACAAAAATATAATAATCTACCATCCACCTGTTCAGTTCTATGATGAGTACAAACCTGCACAAACAATTCCAAAATAAAACAAGAGCTGGAGTGTAGCGTAGTTCCTGCCAAGTGCAGGCAAGGTGGTTCAAATACAACCAAACCACTCACATATGCCTTCTTCTGGCAATGTTGTTGAAGAAAAAATAGTGAATTTGTGAACCGATGATGTCAAGTGTGACTTGAAGCTTTGGATGCTCAAAAGACAGGAAGAGATAGACAATGTTCATTTGTATTTCTCTCTTCCTGTCTTTGGGCATCCAATGCTCGAATTCATACTTGAAGGATGTTCATTTGTATAGATCTTTGGGGCATCTGATGCTTCAAGTGATTTTAGGGTGCAAATTTTAGTCTTTTGACGGTCCATCTTGTATAAAATCAACTTATGCAAACAATCCACTAGGGCATTATTAATACATGAACAAATATCTTCACAAAAATCTATAACTCTGAAATTCATAAAACAAGAGTTTAGAGGAAATGTTCCACTAATTTATAGACTATTCCTACGGTTGGAATGAAAGCTATGTATTTTCAGGGAAGGTATATGCACAATTGACAAACATGCAGATTTGACCAAGCACTACTGGGAGTTAGACCTAGCAACAAATGGACTTGTGATGATTTTCACAATAGTACATCTGTTGCTGGGAAAGCTCCCAGTAGTACTTCGGAAAATCTGCATGTTCATCACCTGTGCATATACCTTCTCTAATCAACTCTTATTTATTATTGAAGGTTGTATATTTTTTAAGATCGTTGAATGAAGGAGAATGTTGTGATAGGAATTTAGTTCCTAGTACCAATGGAGATCTACATTTAT
Organism: Thuja plicata; assembly: GCA_018584345.1. Classification (NCBI taxonomy): domain Eukaryota; kingdom Viridiplantae; phylum Streptophyta; class Pinopsida; order Cupressales; family Cupressaceae; genus Thuja; species Thuja plicata. The sequence continues at coordinate 395,846 of MU226992.1, forward strand.
CAGTGGGTTTTTTTGTTGTAGAGAAATGTGTCAACATCATTTAAAAGAGTGTAATTATACTAATGGAGTAGTAGAGCTATCACAATGGACAAACCAAAGCTATTAAAACAATGTTGCAAAGAAGATATCACTGATCTACAATGTAGGCTAATATAAATTTTCTTATCACTTCTTGTCACAAACCATCTATGTACCCAAGTTGTTGTTGATCCACCATGTTTTTTTTGCACTTGCATCATTTTAACAAGAAATGGTCAAGTCTGGAAGGAAAAAATGCCAAGTCCCAAGGTTTTTACCAATGTTTGAGCATGATATATTAGGATATCATTAGGTTTTTACCAAGGTTTTTGACGTGAGAAGTTGTCTCACTTATTTTGTTCTGGGTTGATATTTTCAAACATGGTCTATCTTGAATGGAATGACTCGTTACTTGTACATTGAATAGAATATTGGTGGAAGAAGGATGATTTGTTTGCAACCTTTAGATACAGACACTGAACAACCATTTTCTCAACTCTAATTTTCTCAACACAAAGGGACATTTATCATAGCCATAGAAACCTGATTATTTTTAAATGGAATACACCAAGGAGTACCATCAGAAATATTGACCATTTACAATCATGATCAGTAAACCTAAATCAAATAGATCATTTTTTTATCAGCATGTGTAGTCTCCATGTATATGAAAAATGAATGAAATATCAAGCTGAAATAAAACAGTGAACAAAATAGTATTCCACTTAGAATGAATGAAATATACCATCAAAAGAAGGTGACTCCACAATTGGCACAAACTCAGACATGGGCAAAGTCAAATTCAAGGCCTAATTTATCAAGAGCAACAAACAATGCTAAACCCCACAATCAAAAACATGAAACCTAATAAAAACACTGCAAAACTTGATTGGGACAATGAAATTCACAAAGTAAGGAAAGGTGAGAGGATCAATCAAATAATCAAAAAAAGAAACACGCTTTATCAACAATGTTCAAAATCTTGTCACCAAGCACATACATAGGAAATCAAAAAGGGACAAAAGACAAGAAATAAGAAAAATCATTAGGACTATAGAAAAATCATTAAGACTATAAAAAATCAAGTTCTACAAATGGACGGTTTTGATGCTTTGCCATTACAAAAATTGAGCCTTCATCATTTGGCACTTCTTGGTGTATTTCATTTAAGCATGTTAGGCACAAAGTATTCCATTTAGATATGTTCAAAATTTTTCCAATAATGATTTGGGGAATGAAATCATGTAAAACACAAACTATTATTATTATTCTTATGAGAAGAGGTCAAAAGTAAATTCAACTAGTTTATGCATAAAAGGGTATATGTTTAATATACTTGAATTGAATATGTGTATATGTGTATACATGTGTGTATATGTGTATATATATACATATGTATGTGTGTATATATACACACATATACACACCGTATTTAAAAAATTAAGAAATAAACAATTAAAATTTCTTATGCATCTTGGAGTATTATAGTAATTGTTAAATGATGAAGATGACTTTTCCATGTTACTCTCTTAGATTTTTTTCTTTATTTTGAGTAATCCTTTAGTGTTGTACAATGACTATTACAATGATTGGAAAATGATTATGATGTTGTAGTGATATCCAAAGAACAATACAATGATTTATAAGTAGAAAAAAGTATGACACTATCATTAGTAGCAGTGAAAAAGGTGACAATCTACTGTTACAGTGCATAAATAGTGATATCCAAGGTTCTAAAACACAAAGAATGTATCACAACAATGACAAAACTCCATTTTAATAATTAGTGACATCAACCACCGAAGCAAAGTTTAGTCGTGGTCAATAAGTGAAGGATGATGTAAATGAAAGAACAATGATGCATAGGCACTCCTTACAAGGTTGAAAAATCATTCAAGAAAATATGGGACATGAACAACACAAGGAACTTACATAGGTTTCCAAGATCAGTCCACCAACACAACATGAAAATGCACCAAACAAGGTTATAAGTGCCTCCTCGAGGGAATCACACCCCACATTTTGAGACCACTTATTTTAGGCCTCTTTAGACTTTAAGTAACACCAAACAACTAATTCAACACTTACCATTTACTTGGAATCAAAATCAATACTTCTTCCTTCAATAAGGGCAACTAAACCTGCTAGTCCTCCCTACCCGAGCTTATGCATTCAACGCCCAACCAAAGATTTTGGAGACCAATGGAAAAATATATGGGACACCTATCAAAATTTTATAACACATACACACATATGACATCCTCACCATTTGAAACTAGTGATCAAAAAGTTGACTGCCGCAAGTCTTTTAAGGCCTCATTAGGCCACCACTACATAGAAAACACTACCAAATTGCATCAAATAACCTTACCAACAACATGGGAATGTATATAAGAACTTATAACCTTTAATCTTGGAACTATAATTTCCCCCATTTTTTTTTCAACATTGGATTTAAGAGATATGAAGGTTTTTCTGTTCAAACCCTTATTGTAGAGGGTTTCAGACCCACTTTTAGAAAAACATCAATATCTCCTTCAAAACTCAATGGAAAATTCTCAAAATGGATGCATTAGATACTAGAGTCTTCCCTCTTTCCAACCATGTATGTATTGTGTCAAAATGGTATCACACAAATCCACAACACACATTGTACCAACAAAGTTGCATAAATAATGCAGAAATAAATTCCTAACAGTTTTTAGAAAAATTCAAAAGTGGTTATGGAAGTTTAGGAAAGGGTTTTTTTTTTTTGAAAAAGAATCCATTGTACGGGGGGATGTTGGTGTAGTACGGACTGTGACAGAGAATAAAGAAAACTCAGAATTTTGCAAAGGTTGTGTGATGTTTTATATGCTTGATGACTGATGAATAGTTGGAATTGATTTAATAATGCTATAAGAGTGTTTACTTGTCATTTTGAAGTCACTTTGAATGTTCCTTGCATTGTTTTGAATCCATTTATTGCTCTGTTCTAACACTGTCATGGTTTGAGGGCTTAAACCTCACTGTTTTGATTGGAATTTAACAAAGATGAATATCATTCCATAAAAGTAAAGGCCCAACCTTCGTGGAATAAATGTATATAACATGTATTTTATGAACCTAATAATTTGATGAGCAGATAACCAGGAGAAAGGGTGATCACCAATGTTTTGGTTGAGGAAAAGTATTGAAATTGCTTGGAATGTATTGCAATAGAATATTGTTGTGTGCAAGGATTAGTTTTGTTGATGTGGGTTGTCTTAAAATGGTGTTTTAATGGTGACTAAAGTGTTGGTTGAGTCTAGAAGTAGTGGGAGATAAGACATTGTGGAAGCCCTATCCTTAAGGGCTTGAGGAGTCAAATTTGGGGCTTATGGGGTTCTGATGAGTCTGTGTCAAATTACTTTTGGTTTTGGGGTATTGGAGACATATTAAGTCACTTTCTAAGAGTTGTGATCTTGGGGGTATAAGGAGTTTGGATTTGCTTTGTTAATTCTTCAATTTTCATGCATTTGTGCAGGGGTGCAGCCATAGTTCTATCGTTTGGTCCAAAACACTAGTAATCAATCCTTTGATATGTTGAAGAAAGGGATAGAGGGTATCTAAAACAGTTGTTTTTTCCTTTGATTCTTTGGAAAAAGTTTGTGTTATGAATGGTTCTTAGTTGCCGCAAGGCTACAAGACTAGACAATTAGGTCTCTGGCAGTTTAGAGAAGAATTGGGAGTTGGGTGTTGTAGGGGCTACAAATGACCTTGAAACCTATCAGATACCTTTAAATTCAATCAATAAACACCACTTATGTCACCCTGGATTTTTGGGAGAATTATTGTTACATTTGAGTACATTGAAGTCTTCAAGGGTTTGGGAAACCATAGTTAACCATTCAAGTTTGTAACCATTCATTGCTATTTATAAGTCCGACACCCTTACATCACATGAGAGGATAAATAGGTAGGGTCATCATGAATGAATCCTTGAGGCTTGGGTATGAGCTTAGAGATGACACTAATTATGGAAGCTTGACACTATTAAGTGAAGGCATATATTATGATTTTGAGTTGTTGCCACCATGGTGTACAGAGGAGTTTTAAAAATTACCACTTCTAAATTAAATGGAAGATGTTTGGGTGATTAAGCTAAGAATCAATGTTTAAAAAAAAAAATTGGTGGTCAAGGAGTGTATTTTACATCTCACTTATATCATTTGATCTTGTTAATGATTCATCAACTCTTCAAAGCCTCTTGAATTCAATGTTTTGCTCATTTCTTCATAATTTTGTGTTGTTATTTTTTTAATGACATTCTCAATTATACTAAAATATAAGAAGATTATCCACAACATATAAAGTTCAAATATTATTGGTATTTGGAAGATAATTGACTCTATACAAAAAAGAGAGATAAATGTGTCTTTGGAGTGAAAGAAGTGGAATATATAGAATATGTGGTCACATGGTATTAAGTTGGAATATAAGAATATTGCAGGAATAAACGAGTTGTCAGCCCCTATAAATATCAAAGGGTTTAGAGAAATATTAGGTCTAGAAGATTTGATCACAACTATGCTCATATAGAAACACCTTAACAACAATGTTGAAAACAGATTATTTTCGTAGTTAGAGAAAGCTACATAAATATTTCAACTTAAAGCTCTTACTTCCACTCTTATGTTAGATACCCTAGAATTCTCCAAGACATTTGTAGTAGAATGTGATGCTTCTAAACATGACATTGAGACAATACTAATTCAAGAAGGGTGTCTCTTGACATTTGAGAGTCAACAATTCATTCAATCAAACAATTGTGTTAATATCACATGGAAAGACATTTCAAAGTCGTAACAAATCATTTGTAAAATGATTGTTGTAGTGATATCCAAAGAACAAGACAATGATTTATAAGTAGCAAAAAAGGATAAATGAGTGAAGCAATGATAAAGATTGTAAGATTTAATGCATAGAAGCCTAGAAATAGTTAAGCAATGATAAAGATTGTAAGATTTAATGCATAGAGATTGTACATTGAGGATGAGATAGTGACATGATCTCAAATTTATGGCAAGGTTTGTAATACATTTAAATGTAGCAGCAAGAGGTGACCTACTATGAGGACTATCATAGTAGGGTGACACAAGCACAAGATAGTGGAAATGATCAAAAGGATGAAAGAAGAAAGAAATTAAGGATAATTAATCACTTTGGAAGTGAACAAATGAGTGACTTGGGCTTCTCCAAGTGGGGGCTCAGAAGAGGCAATAGGTGTCTTTTGGCATTCCATCATTCTTTAAGAGGTTATGATAAAAACAACGTGGAGTCCTAGAATGGGATAATTAGTTTTGAATAAAAGATGTATTCTATATAGTTTTGAATTGCTTTTATTTTTTACAAAAAGTTTTTGGCTGATTCTACTATACTTCAATTGGCTGTAGATAATACATTTGCATCTCTCTATCCATTGTCTAATACTCTAATCCAACAAACTTGGGCCTGGGATATTATAACTAATTAGAAGCATTGGATATTACATATGAAATTATAGTTGCAACTTGTCTGAAAGTATCATGTGGATTTTCCAATGATTACCAATAGTCATCATATATATGTTATGCACAATATGAGGTTAATGCTTTTGTACTGCATTTGGTCATTTTTTTTTCATAAAAAATGGCACAATATGGTGCAATCAAGTAAGGAGATAGATTTAGTCAACAACCATAAGCTATATAGAGACCAGTGCACCGTGAATACAATTAATGTACTAAATTTCTTATAAATTTTTTAATCCCCACATTGCCCTATGGTCAATTGATCAGTTAATAGTAGCATTTTACCACAAGGCATTGATTGCAGGTAAAGAAACTACATAAAAATGGTTCCATGTGTAACACCCCAAAATTGGCACCTAATAATCAATCAATTTTGGTGCATGTTCTTATCTTCGAAGTCCTATTGTATTAGGCAAATTCTTCTCATTGACTTTAATTGACTGAGTTTCAAATGCAGAAA
>MU226992.1:415803-432401 GCA_018584345.1 Thuja plicata
TTCAATTCCTTTGTACTTAACTCTTTCTGCTCTGTGATGTTGTGCTTTTCTGTTTGTCGGTGTCTGCAAAATTCTTTAGCTCTCCCTTAGCTTGATTGATCAGGACTGCATGAAGTTTATCCTTCATCTGTTTCTCTTTAGCATCTTCTATCAATTCACTCCCTCGTGTATCTGATTGCTTGCGGAAATGAATTATGCTTATCTCTTATATAGACATGATATTCCTTAATTCTAGGTTCTTGATTCTTGATTCTCGGTGTGAAAAATAATCCAGCCAAGTTGATTTGCGGCTTTAACTCCTGATTTATCTCGTAGTTTATCTTCTTGCCAACTGTACAAATCATCTTTAAATCACTTACTTAATTGGGGTAGAATAAGACAAATCAAACAACCAGTTAAGTCTATCCTTTAGCTCTGCCAGCTAGATATTTTGTCATTTTTTGATCTCTTTGTTCCGTCGGTCAATTCTGTAGTTTGTCGTCGGTGACAACTGCTAGTTCTGTCGGTGTAACTTCAGTTAGCTTCGGGATCTCCGTCCGTCGGGCATTATTGGATTTTGCTCGTCGGGCAACACTGTTTTTAGCTCGTCGGGCATCCTTTGATTCTACTTCGTCGGGCAACACTGTCTTCTGCTCGTCGGGCATCACTGTGATTTTATCTCTGTATTTACCGATGGTGTGCACTCCGTTGGTGTAGTCTATCACTTAGTGAATACTTGACTTTTATGCATTGTTGAAAGCATAACTTTTATTCCATTGATTCTCTGAAGTCTTTGACATTATGTATATGACCATACAGATGATATCAAGTTGACATCAATGACAATACAAACCATTAACTAATTTAATGTCTTGCATCATCTTCAACTTAATATAGTCAACCATTTAATCAGTTACATGTCATCAAGCATCACCTAAATGCAATGAGTGGTAAGTGTTCCATTCATTCTCATGAGAGATGGGTTCTTGCTAACCACTACTCATGAATCATGGGTCAATGAGTTTGACTCGAAAACTACACAGTTGAATCCTGATAGCAATATCACCTTACTAAGACCTACTTTTAATAAGTATAATCTTTTATGTGGATATTTTTGTCCATCTATGACAAGTATCAATCGAAGAGTCAATAACTCATAAATGATAAAGCCATAAACCAAATTAAAAATCTAAATAACACAACTAAACACCTTAAACAATCAAACCTAAAATGGTTTTATCACTTTACTATTTACAAGTACCAACATTGCTTTATCTATGAGCCAATCATATCACACTAATATAAACACATAATAAATCAATATAACTTAATCATTTTGAAAAGAAAGTTCATAATATCATAAACCAATTCCTATTACTTAGGACCTCTTGAATGATTAGAAAAATTCCTCTAATGATAACCTCACCTCTACTCCTAATTCTGTAATCCAATTTCTTTTTATTTCTATTTAAAACTTCAACATACCTAAACATGATTCTCCTTGTACCCCATTTTTTTTTCAAACTTAGTACATCATCCCTCCTGTAGAATAATTAAACACTTTTTTTCCCCAAAAAATCTTGATTCTTTCCATGGGGAGAAACCTAGATGGACTTATCTGTCTTGACCTACTTTGAAAGGAAGGAGGAAGCAAGAGCACACCTCGAATTCATCACTGACTTATTCTCCCAACCAAAATAGTTTTGGCGCGGTTAAGCTGGAGTGCGAATATTAATTAAAAAAAAGGAAGGTGTGTGTAGTTGTACATTTTGACTTTGGAGGGCATAATAAACCAAAAAGTTAATGTTGACCCTTAGAACCACTGGACGACGTGGGCGATGGGGAGTTATTTGTTAGCTCATTGCTCAACATAACTTAATTACTGCTAATCTCCGCAGTGGGAGTGTATAAGTAAGTAATGATGGCTGCCACACGCAAACTATAATACCCCTCCTCTACGCATGAGTACATTATACGAATACTTCGTAGATATAGAGCTTCTTTTTCTTCCCGCCCCTCTCGCCTGAATTATCTGTACACACTTGCGCGCCTTCCACAGCTCACAAAACAACACCAACAAAAAACCATCATTGTTTTTATTTCTTCTCGCTGTTTGTCTTTCAGTTTGGCAATGCTGGGGATCCAACCTCAGATCTCTGGTGGACAAGTCTGGGCTGTAACGCTGTTGTTTTCAGTGGTATGAGCAAGATAAGGCCCTGTTGTTTTCATGCGAGGAAAGAAGAGATCTGCGTGTTTTTGTTAGATGGAGAAGATGAATACGGACTTGGATTCCCCGGATAGGAATATCAATACTCCTTCGTCCGCCGTCCAGGTACGAATCTCCTCATGCGTTTGAAATGCTGGTTTGTTTCTGGTGTTTCTCTGTGCGGTTCCTCTGGCAATTCGAGTGCTTGCTGTCGCGAGTTCGAGTCCCGCTTCGTCGAATCTTTGTAGCGAGGGGGAAATGCCTGGTCATAGAGTTTGGACCCACATTGTGTTTTGTCTCATGGAGCTTGAGCTGGCCCTGTTCTTCCTCTGGACTTGCACTTGCACATTGTTTAAAAATTCTAGATGAGATAGAGCGTGAATGGTGAAAAACCCCGGTTAAGTAAAATGCTCTTGATGCGCACGCCTGCTTGAATCTGGAGCTCGCGCGCGCGCGTTGTAGCTTTGTTTGTTGACAGGGGTATTTTTTCTTGCAACGTTTTCCTTTTTTCTTGGACTGTGTTTTGACTTTTAATGGAGTGGGTTGTACACCATTCTTGGAATTTGTTTAGGAGGCCAGGTTTGGAATAAGATCAGGGAGTTGAATTGTTTGGCCTTGTGTTGCCGAGGGAACGGTTGGAGTCCAATCCTACAGTGTGTGTGGGGGGACTATGGAGTGGTCGGTATGCTGGACTATGAAGTAATGTCTATTTCGAGATCCAGAGAGTGTCTAACCAGAATGCAAGATATATGCCCCCAGCAATTTGGAATAAGGGTGCCTTGTTGGAAGGTGAATCCGTATTCCATCAAATCATGAACACAAGGAGAGAAAATAGTTTGGTGGCTGGTTGCCCTGAAGCGTGCTTACGTTCCGAGCCTAAGTTGTTCCATCTGACTTTTTACGCTACTGCCATATGGTTGTGGGTGCTGATCATGGCCTGGGTTCCTCTTTAGTCGATCGCATTATTAAGGATATTGAGCTGTTGATAATTCTTTGTTAGGTCTCATGATTGAGATTGTGGATATTTGTGGCTATATCACATGGATTTTGCTGCCATGTGATCGATGGGTTAATATGGATTATGATCCTGACAGTTCTTTAGGATTCACGTGATTGATAGTATGAATCATGGTCATCGTAGTTAGTACAACATCATGTGATTGATGTATGGATCGTGGTCTTGGTGGTTATTATTTAGGTCACATGTTTGAGTGTTTGGATTATGATCACTGTGGTTCTTTGATATGTCACATGATTTAGGTTTTGGATAATGGTTGGGGACAGTTCTTTACCATTTACTGTCAATATACCATTTTTGGTGCCTTTTAGACTGCATGACACATCATAATTTTTGTCCTTGAAGTGTAACCTAGGACTTCTTTGATATGATCAACGGTATAGATTATGGTTTTGTGATTTCTTTCCCACAGATTATTATTCCATATATGGCATTTTGAAATTGCATTCTCCTTCTACTTCAGAAGCTGGACTCAGGATTGCTTATCCAATCAATGATATACATTGTGGGACATGAATTCTTAATTATGTAGGATTTTATTTCATCAATAGCGTCCTAGGACTTGATGTTAGTTAGACTTTAGAAGTTGGACTGAGGGTGATTGTTATATGATTGAGGGCATGGATTATGGGCTGGGTAGTTCTGTACTTTCTAAGATTGTTATGTGGGAACATAAGGTTAGGGGTTGTGAAGCCCATATCTTCTATTTTAACCCTATCCCGTATTTCCACAGAGGGCATTCAATTAAGCAGATGGTGGGATTGAAGTTGATTGGAATAGGATAAGCGAGTTCTTGGTTGTCTTGTGCATTGTTGCTAACTAAGAGACTGGATTTGTAAGCGTTGTATGGTTCATCCTCTTATTCTTGCAAGGTGATTTTCTAGCTATAATTTGCAGTGCCTATAAGTTTACTTTACATCTGAAATCTTGCAATCATTGTGTAATTTGCATCTCATTTTTGTTGGGATAAAACTGTCCTTCAGTTCTGCTCTTTGAAGTCTTGTTGCTTTAGGATTGAATTGATGCTTTTAGTGTGTTTAAGACTGCAGCTTTTGTGTTTATAATCCAATGTCATATGAGTTTATTGAATTATTGAATACTCCATTTTATTCCTCCAGAGAAGGAATTAATGACCAGAAAATAAATGGGGTTCATAATGGAATTAATCACCAGAAAATAAATGGGCCTCATGTTCTTGGGGTTTTGTAATGCTATGTAGCACTGTTTTTCTTCACTATTTAAAGGACAATCCCAAGTATCTGCATAAGTAGGCAGTCCCAAGATTATCAAATCTGTATAAATTTGTGGAAACCGAACTAATGGTGAATGTTTTTAGTTTGGCAAAGAAGAGTATTTCAATTTCACTTTTTCTTTGTGGGGTCGGTAAATGTGGCATGGCTTTATGCCAAATGAATGAATACGTTTTTCCTTGGTTTCCTACTCTGGAAATTGAGTGATCCTTAATCCTTTTATTTCACACGGTGCTTTTGAATTTGGTGTCATTAGATGTCATCATTTGCAAGGTATGTTGTGGAATTTTAAAGAATAGAAGCATGGTTTCTGTGAAGCTCTCCTTTTTCCTTTAATTTCCTAATTTTGCAATCTTCTTAGCAAAGATAATTTGGCAGTTTGTTGTTGTCATTTGTAATGATTGTTGTTGAAGAGAACTAGCGTGCAACTACTTTTTCCTGTCTTTAGCACTAAAACTTGTTTTTCTTCTTTTTTTTGTGCTTTGTTTTTGCAGGGCTCACCATTCTTCACTTACTTGTCTAATCTTTCACCTATTAAGCCAATTAAATCAGCACATGTGGCACAGACATTTTCTGAACTTCATTTCCCTCCTCCACCAGCTGTTTTCACCTCTCCACGCGTTTCTTCCCAGAAGGAGTTAAATTTCTTGAGAAGGTAATGCATGCAGGTCAACTTTACAGCGAGCACTAATAAGCATGATATGTCAAATATGAATAGTTCTGAGGAAGGTCATTTCTGATATTTCATCTATAAAATTATAAATATTGGTGTGAAAAACATTTCAATTCTTGCTCTCATATTAGACATTATTTATGCCATGTTTGTTGTTCAACTACAGGGCTTCCCCCAAAGACACAGGAGAAGAAAACAAAACATTTAACACATCTTGTGTGAAAGTTAAAGACTTTGCTGTGCCTGTGTCTGATTGTGATGTGCCAAATTTCCTCAGTCCTGCTGCAGGTCAGGTTACAAATTTTGATTCACTTTCGTCAGATAAAATAAAACGTGATGACAAGAGCATGGTCACATTCCCTAGCTGTAGTCCGTCAAAGATTGTGGAACAGTTCTTGGCTGATCCACCAGAAGGAGGACACTATACAGTAGATTCATCTAAGTTTTATTCAAAACCACAATCTCCTGGATTGGTTGAAGCTTTGTTCATGGATTCAGATAAACTGGAAGATACCATTACAGGTCGATGTGAGGAAATGAAAGAAATGGAAGTTGTTTCACAGTCAAAGTCTTCTGAGGAATTTTTGGATGCTAATGAAAAGGATCCTGAACCTGAGATATCACAAAGAAATGAGGAAGATTTATCTTCAAATTTGGAGCAGAGTTTGAAAATGTCAGATGTTAGAGATACAAGGCATATTGATCAAAATAGCAATGGAGAAATTCCAAATGTCTGGTCACATGTAGATGCAAACCATTCTAATGCACTAATGTTTACAAATGATTGTGAAGATTCAGGAGAAGGTATTAGCCATGATGAAAATATGGTGGACCAAACAGCAAGTGCTTTTGCATTCCTCCTATCAAAAGAATCAAATCACTCCATTGAAGGGTGGCAGAGGGCATCATCTAGAGATCCCTCAAATGTTTTGTTGCAAAAGGATTTGAAGGACCAAGCAAATAGTTCTGACCAGGTTGGTGGACATGGGGACATTGACGGTACCCCACAACCTCCCTATAATTCTTTCCAAGATGTAAACTCAGGCAGCAATCTCAATTTGAAGAGAGACACTGAACTAAACCGACCATTGGAACATACATCCTGTACATACAAGGTAGGAGTTTCTGATCTTCTTGTTTAATAATATGTTGTCAATGACTATAAATAGACATTGCTTTACACTTTATCTTATTTTCTTGATTTTCATGGGTTGCTTCGGTGGCTATTACAATTTCTTTTTACTCTTTTATCAGAATCATTATTCATAGGCTGTCACCAAGTATGGGCAATTATCCATGTTTTGATCTTACCTCTCATTAATTAATACGAGTCTCCTTTTGTAGACTCTGGTGTCATAAGGTATCAACTTCAAGGTAGGGCAAATATTTTGTACCAGAAAGGTTGAACCGAAGTATGACATTTTTCTATCTCTGTTTAGGAACGCTAGCTTGAGTTAATTAGTTTTATAGAGTGTAGTCCACCATGAATCCTACTTAGTATTGAAGAGAGCATTCTTATATTGCATTATCTTCGCCTAGATTTCAGTGGGCCGTCTAAGTTTCTTAGCTTTACTGCATCTTTTATTTTCCATCTTGTTTTGCTAATGTTTTGGTGTCTTGTGAATTTTTACCTTTCTGTTACAAAAATAGGTTACAAGAATGTTGTCTAAAGGAAACTTAAATATCATAAAAAAATCTTATCGGAGATGGGAATGCTTTTTATTCAAAGATGAGTTATGAGAAAAAGAATAAAAAAGGATTTGAAACAAATTGGGTAACAAACAGATCTATAGTTCACTGTCCTTTTCTCTAGGAAAAGAATATTTGCATCAAACAGTGTGAAGAATACTGGAACTTTCTAGAAAAGACATACTATATGCATGCTTTGCAGAATTAAATTGTGGCATATTTTCCTTGTACTGAAGGCATGCTTCCATTTAGCCACGAAAGAAATATACAATTTCTTGCTTTCTATGTATCTGACCCCATTTGCACCCATGAATGTTAAGAAAGACTCTTTTTTGTAAATTCCGGTCAACATTTCAGTAGAAGTAAAATGTAAAATTTGAAAATTGTACGGGTGTATTTGCTTACACAATATTGCTTTGCTCTTAGTGATTCCATTTGACTTCATTATAATAATTACTGAGAAATCTGATCAATAATGTAAATGTTTGTATACACTAGCCTACAAGCCTTATAATGAATGGCCACGTGCAAATGCATAAACTTGTCACACACAATGTACGCTTTTACTAAATGGATATTGGTAGTATTATCCCAGTCAGACGATGTATATGATCAATCACACTGTTTTTGAGTTTGTGACCTGAGGAACTGAACATTATGTTGTGCTGGGTAAGGAGATACTTGAAGTTGGAATTTGGAACATCTTAATTTTGCTCAGACAGAATGTATCTGGCGGAGTTAGTTGAAATTAGAGCTTAAGAAGCATAATTCATACAGGGATAATAAGAGTGAATGACAATTGGTTGGTGATTAATGATCTTAATTCATGAAAAGATCTATGAACATATAAATACAACCATAACTGTGTCATATCACATGATATCTCTATCCTTGGATTCTGAAATTATCCAACTGGTCTTTAGGAAGAACATCTTCCAACTGATGGTTTATACTTGCCAGGAAATTGACTTCTGGTTAAATCTACTAAACCTTGAAAATTGTAAATGAAATTGACAAGGAAGCAAGAAAGTATCGGGGCTTGACATTTGACAAATACGTCTTTAATAAATCAGATCTTAAGCATGTGGCAGATTGCCAGCAATGTTGCGTATAAGCTCACAATGCTTCTTGCAAAAGTCACAAGAAGTAATTGTCTAGGGGCTGTGACTTTGATCATATGATACATCATGTTGAAGATAATGGATAACTCCACCAAAGAAAATGAAGGTATGTTGCATACATGGTTGGATTGTGCATGTGGCAGAATGGAGTTTCAAGGCAGAGAACTGCTTCCTTTGACAACTTGTTTAAATGTTGACCACTTGTCAAGAGAAGAGTGGAGATATAGATATAATAGTCCAGATTTGTATGCCCTTTAAGTGTCACCCCTTAAAATATTTTGTCCCAATATACAAATCAATATATTTAAATAAGTTCGCAATTTTCAGGGTGTTTTAGTAGGTGTTTTTACCTGAATGGCAAAGGTACCCTTGAAGACTAACAAATTTGGGTGCACTTTCTATTCTGCGAGTATGAACCAACTCTTTCTGCATCTTGACTGTCATATTTTGGCGCAAATTTTTGTTGGAATGTTATAATCACATTATAATATTATATCATAAAACTATTGTGATATGTCAATAATAATTCACAAATATTATTATTATATATAATAACCATAATAGATGGTTGTACTTGGTTGTATTGGGCTGGTCAAGTATGCTTGACTTGGTTGGCTGATTACCAACTACTCTCTTTGTATGGGTCATTGATGACTACTGAACTTGGTCCCACAACTCAAAAAACTTGCAAATGCAAGGAAAAAAGGCTCGCACGCAAACTGCAGGTGAAAGAAAAAAGGTATGTACGCTAACTGCAGGTGAAAGAAAAAAAGATTGTACGCAAACTGCAGTTGCAAAATTATAATCATGTTCTTCATTTGCAATGATAGTTACATTGTTTGCAGATACAAAGTGGTGAAAAGGTGGAGATTTTTTTGAAGGGAGTTGCAAAGACCAGGACATCATTGCAAGCGTTAGGGAACAATATGTTGGGTTACTTTCTTGTACCTATTGTCTTCAAAGCACTACACGCTTTATTTTGCTTGTTTTGCATGTTGCACTTTCGCTAGCAAAAAGCCATCTTTTAAGACATTAGTGTCAAGAAGCGACAATTCATCGTGAGACTTTGGGCTCCTTAGACATTTGGGCACTTGGCTGATTAATAAAGAGGGTTATATATCTTGCTTATTCCCTGCTAGATTAATAAAGAGGGTTTCTATCTTGCTTGTTTGCTGCAGGCTGATTAAGTAGGCAGAGGTAGATTAATTGAGTTGCCTGGGCTCTACTATTCTTATCCAAGGGTAGGTAGATTAGTTGATTGGGTGTTCTTTCAATCAGTTGGACATATCTTAGCAAAACAGAAAGTTGTTGGAGTGAGCCAAGATTCTGAAAGAACAAAAAATTACAATCTCCCACTTGTGAAACAGTAAACACAATAGGATAATCTATCACATACTATGAAGTGTATAAAATGTGTAAGCCTTGCATATATAGGCAAGGATGAGGAGGTGAGAAGGTAGGAGTGGACCTTTGACCATCCCTCCAAAGGTGCAACACTTCTGATCTCACTTGACAAGTGTTTGAACAAGTGGCAAGTATGCATGCAATAGGCATCTCAAGTGATGATGACACATTTCTCAATGTTACGAAGCGAGACAAATCATGACAAAGCCTAAGTAAAGTTAGGTGTGAATAGGTGAATCCTAGAAAGGTGATTAGCTAACTAGATATAAAATGACTCTATTTACACTAATAAAAGCAACCTAGATGTAAAAGTGGTCTATTAGGGTCATCTAGATCCAAACAAGGCAATTCCTATAGGTAGAAAAGGAACCGTCTCATTTGTAGGAAGAAGGGTACCAATCTCCTCGAATGTTATTACAATTTTTTTTTGCAAATAGTGAAACTAGCCAATGAAAGCCACCACAATATTCCTAGGAAAACAAGAAGGATATTTTTTAGTATAAAAAGGTCAAGGAGCAACATGGAATTGTTGCTTTTATAGGTGATTTGATGAAGATTTTTTGTATGCTATAGAAGCTCAAGCTTCCACTTTTTGGTAGTGTTATGATGCATCCAGGCACATAGCATGAGAGCAAGAGTGGTTCTTTAACCTCACCCCATCAACTTCATATAGGCAAGTTTCCCTTGGTGGTGATGCTTCTTATGAAGTGCAAGGTTCGGGATATTTCTTTACCATTCAACACTCACAAGTGTTGACTTACAGAGGTTCTAGGGCTCACAAATAACCTTTTATTAGCAAGTCAATTGCTAAAGCTCAACTTAAAGGGTGAATTTGATTGACATAATGGTGAGAAAACTTGTCTTATTTGAGCCAAGACTCAACAATCTAAATTTTTGCTGCTATCTTGCATTGAGTAAAAGAGATATGGTGTGAGGATTGACCCTTGTGCAAAAACCATAAGTTCATTGCTCCAACTATCTTGTTAGTTAGCGACATCTAGTTCTTTTTCTTGTTGTAGAAATCACAAGCCTTTGGTCCCTTAGAGTTGGTGCAACTAGAGATAGTGCAACATTTCTTGAGTAACCACCTTGGAAAGATGCCATCGATGTTGAATATTAGGTATTGCTGAGGAACAATACATGAGAACTTGTAGATCTTCCACTAGGGAAGAAAGCTATTGGTCCATTGGATGCTAATGGATCATCCAAATCAAATATAAGGTAGTAAGTAGTATTGACAAGTATAAAGCTCAACTTGTAGCTAAGGGTATGCTTGAAAGGAAGGCATTGACTATTACAAAACTTCTGCCCCAATGACAATGATCAAGACTATTTGAATGGTTTTGGTAATGGTAGC
This sequence comes from Thuja plicata, assembly GCA_018584345.1. Classification (NCBI taxonomy): domain Eukaryota; kingdom Viridiplantae; phylum Streptophyta; class Pinopsida; order Cupressales; family Cupressaceae; genus Thuja; species Thuja plicata. Next base: position 426,501 of record MU226992.1, read on the forward strand.
ACAAATTGGTTGGTAGGTTGGTAGGTTCATCAAGTCAAGAGTGCCTTTCTTAATGGAGATATCAAAAAAGAAGTATTCTTGACTCAACTTGGGTATATTGTACCTGGCTAGCAACAAAAAAGTTTGCAAGCTTGCAAATTCCCTCTACAGTTTGAAGTAGCCTCCTTGAGCCTGGTACATCAAGATCACTGAGCATCTCTTTCAACATGAATTCACTTGGAATCCATATTATCACTCTCTACCTTGTAGAGGAATAGGAAGATTGTCATTTTTATTGTATATGTCGACAATATTGTTATCATAGAGTTGTTTGTAGATGGTTGCAGCAACACCATAATGATCTCAAATGATTTGTTCAACATGACAAATCTTGGGTTGTTGCACTATTCTCTTCTTGTTGAAGTGTGGTGTTAGAATTCGTATCTTAGATGAAATATGGCAAGACATTGCTTGAGAACTTTAGGATGGAAGATTGTGAAACTACGAGACCCCCCAAGGATATAGGAATTCAATTTTCCCACAATGATCCATCACCTCAAGTGGATGCTACTCTATATTGCTAGTTGATTGGGAGTCTAATTTACCTACCTTACACCAACTCCAATATCAACTATTCTATGAGCTATCAGCTATCTTTAGGTTTATGCAGGAGCCTAAGGTTGCTCAATTGAAATTAATGAAGTGTGTTTTGAGATACATTCGTGGTATTGTGGAATATGACTTGGAATGCAAAAAGGTCACAGATACATGGATGGGCACTATGTAGGTTTTGTGGATGATAGGAAGTCTACTTCAGGCTTTGTTTTCTGTTTGGGATTCAATCGGATATCATGGGGGAGCAAAAAGCAAGCTAGTGTTGCTCTTTATAAAGGCAAAATATTATGTTGCAAGTGGAGTTGTCTGTGGGGCAATATGGCTATGTTGCAGTTTGATAAGCATGGGTGTTTATGAGGGCACCCTACAGCCTTGTTTTGCAACAATTATAGTGTCTTGAAGCTTGCTTGGAATCTTGTTTTTCGTGAGTGCACAAAACACATTGAGGTTCAGTGCCACTACATCCACAAACATGTTGAGCTGCAAAATATCTAGCTGCAGTATTGTTTCACTCAATAGCAACATGGTGACATTTATCAAATCTCTTGCAGTGCTGAAGTTCAAAGCTTTTCAAACTTTGTTAATTTGTTCTCTTGAGAGCATTTGATGCAAAGGGAGGGGAGAGGAGCTGTTGGAATATTATAATAGTACATCATAAAGTAATTTTGATATGTTAATAATAGTACACAAATATTATTATAATAAATAATAACCATAATAGATGATTATAGTCAATTGTATATACTCTCAATGGTCAATTTTTATTTTGGGCCATACCATCAAAACTCTTTTAATTTTCTCTTTGTATATATTATTGCCTCTCAATAATGAAGATTGCTCATTGCCTTTAACCATTTCAATTTGGGTGCACTTTCTATTTTGTGAATACAAATCAACTCTCTCTTACAAAATTCAAGCATACTGACTTGAAGAAGAGAAAGCTTACAACAAAACCCCCTAAACTACCACCGCCTAGAAAATACAAACATGGCAAAACATTGAGATGACTGTGGGGCAATATCCTTCTTAATGGATACACCACATTTGGCAATGGTGGGGAGGTGATACACAAAGCATATCTCTCCCATTATATGCCACGTTTTGCAATGTTGGGGAGGTGATACACAAAGCATATCTCTAACACTTGTCCCGAACAGTCATAAGTTTTCCACATGAAGTGACAAATCTTGGCAATATAGTTGTAAACTTTGCCTTGTTTTTTAAACCAAAGCTTAAGTCAAATGCTAAAGATGCTCTGGATTTGCCAATACTTGAGACATTGTTCTACATCTGTCACATAGTTTTTCTCCATACGATCACAAAGTGTGATCAGGTTGTCATTAAATGAGACAATGTTTTTTTCGACAGCTTTGTCTAGAAATTTAGTTTCTTATTGAGAAGAAATCTATTAAAAAAAGGTGCATTGGATACTTCCAAGGACTGAGAAAGTTTAAAAGAATTTTGATGGTGTGGCCCAAGGGAATCTGGGTCTTGCAGGTATGGAGATTGATTTTAGATTGGCTGGTGAATGTTTTGTAAAGATTGCTTTGTTCTTTTGTGGTTGCAAATCAAATAATGAAGCAGAAGCACTGGCAGTATTGGAGGGTATCAGATTGATGGTTGCCTCCAGTTTCAATTTCCTCTACTTTCAATTGCCTCTAGTTTTCATGTAGATGTTTAAGCTGACTTTCTATTGATTAGAAATTGTCTGAAGAAAAATGTTTTGCATGACTGGAAATCAAAAAGCATTATTGATGAAGCTCTTTGAAATTACCTGTCAAATTTCTTGAGTTCTGTCATTGCTTGAGGGAGGGTGTTATGACCCTCGCGTGTAATATTAAAAATATGTAGAATCAGATCAATAATATACTAAATAATCAGAAATTAATAAAACCTTAAGGCAGGCTAACACCATACAATGCTCCTTATGGAAAAAATCTACTCTATATCTCTATGACGAGATCCCAACCTCTACAATACTCTTCACATGACATGTCTAACATTCAACTACCAACAACTACCACTTTGCTACATGTGGGATAAATACATTTATTTTAATTAGCTAGTGGGATGACACATAGCAGATGCACCTAATATAATTAAGGGATGTGTGCCACAGCAGTATTTCCAACAGCACATATATATTATAATATTATATCCCTAGGTGCATAACAGAGGGCAATGTGTGGTGGCTGATAGGCTTGCAAATAAGGGAGTAGAACAACCTCCTTTCTCTTCTAAGACACACATCTTTCTAGAAGAATGGGATTAAGGCTTGTGCCTGGTTAGGGCTTCCTACTTTGGCAATGAATCAAGAGTCCAAACTTTAGATCTTGCCTGTTTGATTTAATGAGGAACCATTAATTTAGAATTGACCGACTGCTGTGGCTTTTCACTTTTCTGGTAAGTTACCATTCACCATCCTTCGTGTTTTGGAATATAGAAGTTCTTGGCTGGTGTGCCATCTCTTTAAAAGTTTATTTGGCATCCTCTTGCGGCAGATGCTTTGGGTTGCATGTTGCTTTGTTTTTGTGCTTGTGTTGCTGCTTGATCGGAAGTGTTCAACCTGCTCAGATGAAAGGCTGTTTCAAAACAGATGTGCCATATGCTGGAACAGTTTCAGACTGCTGAATCAAGAACAAGGCTCCCCAGGATTCTGTGTTGTGGACTTATGAGAGTTGTCAGCATTTCACATGAGCTTTAAAACTACAAAGCAAGAAGATTCAGCACTATGTTGCCAAGATACAGCAATTTGTGTGGACAATTTGAAAGTGGCTGTCTAGGAGGGATGTTTGGAGATATGCTATGGATATCACCAACCAGCCATTGTAAATGTGGCTTATCAAGGACTATCAAGAAGATAGAGGAGGAACCGGATGTCTTGGTATCCATTAGGGAGGATGCTGCCCTATGGTCAGCTGGATATCGTGATTTGTTCATATTTTCTAGATAGTAGGAGTTTAGGAGATTTGCTTGTATGCTGTATTTTTTTTTTGAGTTGGCATGCTTGATTTTTCTGACTCCCTCCTTGTGTCAGGTATTACTGTTAATGTGGTCTTATGTTTATTGGTTTTTAGTTTTAGGAGGGGACCCCTATAACTTGCTGAATCTATGTAAAAAAAATTGAAAATCCAAAAAAAGAGTTTAAAATACCTACGTTACTCCGAGTTTTTGGGATGGGGGAACAGGTTTTGTTTTTGCCATTTTAGGGAGCAGAGGGGACGGCTATATGAAAATTAGAGAAAATTTAAAATATATAGGGAAATTTTAAATATTCATATGAAAACATGGATAAAGCAAGCTTATATACATGATAGAACCTTAACACAACATTTGTGTTAAATAATTTAAATTTAGAGTTCATGTGAGAGTTGAAGTTAAACAGATTATCAAAACTCAAACATTAATACTCTGGGTCAGAGAGGGGAGGCGTTTCCAAGTTTCCAGGACGTCCCCGTTTCTAGGATGGGTCAAATTTTGCCTGTTTCCCCGGGTAACACTATAAAATATCTAAAAACAATTAGACATAGGGACAAATTTTGAACGCTATGGTACCATTATGATTAATGTGAATACAAAGTGCTGAATTCATATCAATCCACTGATCCGATGATCCATTTGATATTCATATTTACATATATGTTGTGTATAATTTGTATATAAATTGTATGCATAAACACGTGTGTACATATATACATACATGTGTGTATACAGTATACACACATATATACTCAAAACATGTGTGGCCTATATGAACATAGGCACCCTTCTCAAATATATTGAAACGCTTAAAAATGAGTTTTCTGCCAATCCATGCTTCTTCAGAGACGATGTGTCTATCAGATTTGAAGTGTTATTTTTTTGTGACAATACTTGAATTACAACATTCTTTCATGAAGCATACATCAAACCATTTGCACATGATTCTCTTTTCTATTTGGTTACTGATTTTAAATTATGCTAATGGATTAATGGTATCCTTTTTAATACCATAAATGATAAATCGTGATATGCAGAAGCTAGAAAATTATAACTGCTATCTGAACTCTGACTGACAGTTTTGAAAAATTTGAACTATTTCTCACTTTAATTCGCTACTAGGGCTTTGAATTCACCAAATTTAAGATTTTCCAAATAATTTATGAATCATTTTTGGGTTTGAGAAAATAGATTCTGTTTATTCTAGTGAAGTCATGAGCAAATGTGAAAACATACCTTGCACCTGATAACGATGGTTTCTGAGTGCCAAATGCAGTGTGATCTTGGCTTGTCATGATTTATTCTTCACAAAACATGTGATAATTTCCAATAGTACCTTCACATACCTCATGCCTATGTCGTAGGGTTCGCCGATTTCTATCCAAGAAGTTCAAATTTGGCCAACTTAACGAGAATTTAAAAGAATTGTTTCTGTCCGCTCTAAAATTTGTAAGTAAAATCTTAGCGGTTTTAAATAAAAATATGTTTTAAAAAGATGTTCTCTATTAGGGTTTTCTGGGATAATAAAAGTTTGTTTTCACTTCTGCAAGTCGTTGACAGTTCGTGCGTGCATTTTAAAAAAAAAATTAAAAACAGTTTGCTGGTCGCTCGCCATAGCCGTTGTATCTGAGCAGCAAACCTGCACACGCTGGTTTAGAAGTTTCGACATTTGATTTTTACTACTTTGTTTGCCTATTATCGTATTTTTTATCTATTTTAAGATTTTTAAATTTAATACATTACATTTTAATTTGTGACGATTATTTTTTAGTTTTTAATGCCAATATTTGGTAAATTAAAATTTAAAGTTTTGATTACAAATATATTTAATATTTAATATTGAAAATTTAACATATTTACAAAATCATAATACTCAAAACATATTTTTATAGAATTTTTTGATGGTGGATGCAGGATCAAAGGACGAAATTTGGGGACTGACGTGGGGTGGTGGGTTAGTGTAAATATTAGTTAGAAATATATGTAAATATTACTTAGAAATATTAGTTAGAAAAAGGGGTGGGTGTGTAAAGTTAATAAAATATAAATTTTTAATAATTATATTCAATATATGTAATTATATATTAGTTGAATCTAATTTTTTTTTCCTATTTTTAATCAAACTTTTCAAATTATAGTCTCACTGAATTCAAAAACCTTGTGACTGTTGAAATATCTTTTCTAAACTACAAACCATATTCTGTCTGGATACGAGTCCAAGATTATGACAGTTGATATGTTTCGCTGCATTATAGTATATACCATAATTATGGCATTTTTCAGTCTTGAGAAATATTAATGGAAATGGAATTTGGTAAGGCAACATGA
>MU226992.1:433699-457598 GCA_018584345.1 Thuja plicata
ATTTAGACCTCCACAAACAACAATGCATACCCTCAGTTCTGCAGATGCCCAATAGAGACCAAATGTGGGTTGGAGGCAAGAATGCATGTGAATTTTGAGGGAACATTTTGTACAAACAGATTGACCTTAAGGCACTAAATACAGAGAATGAACAGCAAAGGTGAATTTCTCTCACTGAATTTGCCACAAGAAATATCAGTTAAAGAATTTGAAGTGCTTTTTCTTGAGGAAATGTAGTGTCTGCTGACAATTTCAATAAAATTTGACGCTTTCCAATTTTAGCAGAAACATTTGAAGTGCATGCATTTGAGATAAGACATTTCGAAGTGGAATAAATTCAACGAATGTAATGTATTTTAATAGCCAACCTCTACATGCAATGATTTCCTTCAATTCCAACAAATGTACCAACATAGATTTTTTAAAGGCCAAGGTACATGAATATTTAAATTGGTGTTACAGCTGTAGGCTGGGCATCCTCAGGACAGCTAGCTGACATCTGCGATGTCCCCAGTTGTCGTGGGAACTCCTGGCTGTCTCCTACCGTCCACTTCCCATCCCTGTGTCCTTGAGATTTTTTTCGGACAGGGACAACTAGGAAACGTCCCCAAGCTGTCCACGCTCCTCGGGGTGTCTCCAGTATGGGTACACTTGGACAAGCTTTGGCAATGTGTCCTTTACTTTATATGACAATCCATGCTATATTAGGATAATCTTTTAATAAAAAAAAATGATAAAACTTGAAAGCATGCTGACTGTTATGTTTGTTTTCCTGTTTATCACAATACATCATGCAATGTTGAATAGGTTAATCCACTAGATGCATATGCATATGCATGAGTTCTGACTTCTGAGTTTTGGCAATGTTACCAGAATGTAATGGCCATTTGCCACCACTTTTCAAAATCTTTTTCACTTGAAAGCTGAGATGGTATGTATGCCATCAATTGTGGGGGGTTTCCAAGCTTAGGAGAACCAAAGGCCACCTTACCGGGGTGTTTTGATCTATAAAGGATCTGGTTTTTGTCCTTATGGCATGTTGTGGGACAATGGACAACTTCTTGGATGCTGGAGAATGTTTAGGATGGTATGGGACATCCATGTGCAGGTTTCAACGTGCAAGAAAACTCTAACAAATGAATATTTTGCATGTGGTAGCAAAATTGCAGCTTGTGTAGCAAGTGGTCAAAGTGCCATATATTGGCAAATGTGAAAATAATAAATATTGCAATGGAAACCAAAATACTGTGGTGAATGCGCAAACCCCTTTCCATTGGAAGACGTGAATTCATCACAACATAGGTGGGCTGAATTAAATGATGTTCCAGTTCTCAAATTTTCCTTGCCTTGGCACATTTTATCAGTCTTCAAAGCTCCCAGCTGCATTGTAATATTACTTATAGATCCATTGGGATGCATGTAATAAATCCTAGATGTTCTGTATGCCTTGTAGAGAGCTGTTGTTGGAGGTTTTTGTTGCGAAATCTCCGAGTTTTAGGACTGTCATAGCAGCAGATACGGGAAGTGATCTGAGAGTTCATGGAGGTTATTTTAGAGCCAGAGCAGTAGTGTTTGAGTGCTGTTTGGCGAACCTAAGGGCTGAGACCTCTTTGTATTGTCTTTTTTGAAGTACTGTTAAGTTAGATTGTCATTCTTGATGATGCTCTCTGATTTGTTCCATTTCTTTACTTGTTACTTCATGCTATATGTGTTAAGTAGTTGGTGAGCTAGTTGAGGAATATCTTTACTAGTTTACAGATGACATATAATGGTGAGGTATAAGACATGCAGCTTTACCATTTATAAAAGTGGTTTTAGCCAAAACACTATTCTGGACCTGGCACTTAATAATCACCAGTGCTGTATAATTTGAGTATGGATGTATCTATGAAGGAGTGGGTTTCCAAGTTGTATTATTCTTTCTTTCAAGATTTGACAGTTGATTTTCTTATGTGCTGGTTAAGCAACAATCCAATCATTTGGACAGTAATTGCTTTTGTATATTAAATTAGCAGTTCTGAATATCAAGAAACATATTTAGATCCACGACAGTTGTATTATGAGGTATGCTCTTTGTTTCAGATTACTGGGTGTTTGCTTGAAAAGAATCAATAAATGCATTATTGCTTAAACTGAAGAGGACTTTAAATAATTCGTCTTTGTGGAGTTCTGATTGCTTTCAATTTGATAGACGCTTCTTCTACTTATGTATCCAGTATCAAGTAAGAAAATTTGAAGCTTCTTAAATGGATTCATTTAGCCATGAAATCCCTGTGCATGTTACATACAAAATTCCAAGGCCCAAAACTGATTACTCATTTTAATTCGTGTACAGAACGACAATCAACCACAACGAGGCATGCGTAGGCGCTGCTTAGATTTTGAGGCATCAGAAGCTCGTAGGAGAAACTTGACCAATGGCTCGTGGAATCCAACAAACTTATTGCCTAAAACAGGAGCATTGGTAACCACAGATGATGGCTCCGAAAAGAACACTTCACCATCAATGTCATGTGAGGGAAATGCAATTTCTGATGGCAAGCAACTCGTAGTATATAAGAGAGATGCAGGTACAGATACTGGGAGAAGTTCCCAATCCTTATCTGTTGGACAGTTTTCATCTTGCTCTTATAAAACATCTGAGGTTAACTCAGACAAGTCTGACAGCTCAGTTAGAAATAATGGGCATTCTTCTATGTCAGTGGGTATGCCAACCGGGATTGGTTTGCATTTAAACAGCCTCGCCTCTTCGATGTCATTAAATTGTGGAGTGGGGATGCTAACAACTTCAAAGGGAGCTTCTGGCATGCAGGGAATGCTAACTTCGTCTGGAGTGAAGGAGGCTCCCGGTGACAGTCGGATAAGTTCTCTACTTCCTGTAAGCTCTGGTGGAAATATTTCACTATCGACAAATACAAGCATGGCTCCTGGAATGCTTGTGTCAGTTGTGGAAAAAACTAGAATTGATCAACAGGAGGTGCAGTCTTCTGGAAACACGCAGATTGGAGTCACAAAATCCACTACATGTTTCCGATCCCTAACAGTTGGCATAAAGCCATTGCAATGTAGGCAACCTTTTAAAACTGAAGATATGAACTCAAGTCCACTTGACAAGAAGAGGCCAGCGCTACAAGATATATCTCGACAACCTGGATTTGGTATAGGGGAAGAGTATAATCAGAGCAGTCCCAAGAAGAAAAGGTAACGGAGGACTTTATCAACTTTACAGAGATTTGTCTTCATTTGTAATGCTTTGATTTCTGGATAATTTTGAATTCACTTTTGCATTCTTTTCTTTAGCTTTGACTTTTTCTTTGAATGCCCAGAAGAAAGTCTGCTACAACTGGGGATAAAGAAGGCTGCAAACGTTGCAATTGTAAAAAGTCAAAATGCCTTAAATTGTGAGTCTTTGTGCACTAGAGTGGGTTTAGTATTTCGTTCCTATGTCTTTTCTATTTGTCTCGGAACTTGAACATTGCTATGAATGTCTGTGTTAGCACTTAAGAAAAGCAAATTGCAATCCAGAACATTCTACAGACCTCTTAAAAGCAGCAGATAAGATAAACTAATAAATAGATTTTTTTTTTATTTTTGCGTTTCAATTCAGGTAGTTGCATGGCTAGATTTATATTTTTAATTTAAATGAAATTCACTTGTACTCTTGCAGGTATTGTGAATGTTTTGCAGCAGGAGTATACTGTGTTGAGTCCTGCACATGTCAAGAGTGCTTTAACAAACCTGAGTATACAGATATGGTTGTCGGCACACGCCAGCAGATAGAATCACGCAATCCGCTTGCTTTTGCTCCCAAAATTGTTCATGGTGCTGACTCTCCGCCAACTAATGGGGTGAGAAAATACTGAAAGGTTTTCCTTTGTTCTGATGTTTTCTCGTTATAGTATTACTCAAGTATCTATGGGGAGTTCTTATATTTTTTGCTACCTTAATTCAGCAGAGAGAGTGCATCGAGACTCCAGCATCGGCAAGGCATAAAAGAGGCTGCAATTGTAAGAAATCAATGTGTCTGAAGAAATATTGTGAATGCTATCAGGTAGATATCTTCAATTAATTGCTTATTTTAAGGGTAAAGGCTGGAGACTAGTTTACGTGTATTCTGATTGCTGCTCGTATCTTTTATTTTAGGCAGGGGTTGGCTGCTCAGATGGCTGCAGATGTGAAGGTTGTAAAAACACGTTTGGCAAGAAAGAAGGTATCCGGTCACTTTTTTCAAATATCAAATGCATCATATTATCTTAATCTACATGAATGATAATACAAATATAATGAAAGATTGAATGCATTATATTATCTCAATCTACACATGTACGATAATTCAAATATCGAGTGCATTATATTATATCAGTCTATACATGAACGATAAATTTCATTTGCAACTTCTATAGGAGGATCAGATGACACAGAAGACAAAGAATCTCTGGATGAGGTATGGGAGAAGGCTACATCAGAAGAAAAGCTTGAGTTGGTTGATGGAAATGATATTCTGGAGTCAGAGCAACAACACTCTAAGGAGCTCTCGCCTCTAACACCATCCTTCCAATATGTTGGGTACGCATCTTCGAATGTAATTTGCTCTTCTAATATTCTGTGAAAAATACCCCATTTTTTGATTTCTTCTTTATTATCTCCAATTCATTGTGGCACGATGGATTTGGAATACCATTTGCATTGCCACTGTAGTGAATCTTTTTCTGTTAGTTGTACCAAAGTTGGTTGCTGAGTGAAGCTGCATTCGAAAATAAATCATTATGATTGCTTGCCAGTGGTGCCAAATATTTGCAATGGAACCCTTAACCAAATTATATTGAAGCAAAACACTTGGGTGGCTTAAATGTAGAACAATATAACTTTCCCGAAGCCTGAGAATGAAAAATGTCCACCCGATTTCACTGTTTCAAAACAAGCTTGGCCGCAGAACTACAAGGGGCTAGTTGGTATGTTATGTTTGACTGCTATTAATAACATATTGGTAAACAAACTGACGCAAGAATCTCTAGACAATGTTTTAGGCATCATTGCAGTGGTCAACCAATATGTATACAAATTAATCATGTTATAACTATGCTCTACACAGGTAATTTATTATTTAATTAAATTTAATAAGGGACGAGTAAAAATTGGCATGGATGATTACATAATCCTTCTACAATGATGAGTGTACGAATGCACATTGGTGCTTTGAGAAGAATAAAATATTTCGGTTAACAACTTAATTCAGAGTTAGTGTTATTTTGAACACACTACAGGACTTCGTAATGTGATCCTTGAACCACTTTCAGACTGGAAGAATTCCAAGAAGATTTATCCTAATCAATTTATATATTTGGTAGAAAAATAATTTACAAGGATTGGTTTTTGAGAGGGAAATTATCTAGACGCCTGCTAGAACTCATCAACCGTCACTTTGACAAAAAAGGAAGGATTCAGCAAATCAAAACAGAATTAAAATGCAGCGTTGAACCAAATACCTAACTGTAAAATGCTGGACTTTAAATGTTAATAATAATACGATAATACATTTTAATAGTTAGATAAAAAGGTTGACCTGTAAAAGATGGACACGAAGGAGAGCCCTCAGAAATCATGGATGTAATAGCATTTCTAGAATGTTTTGTTTGACTACTTGAACCTTCTTTTAAATGCTCAGGCAATTATTAAGCTTGGTGTTACTGTGATCTAGTGGCCCCTAAGCTTTAAATTTATATTTTTTTGGCTATTATTATCACTTTTTAAGGTATTTGCCATCTGTAAAGCAGGCTAAATTAGAATCTAGAATAAGAAAGGTCCTACTAATACTCCAGACCCAAACATCTTTTCTGTAATTGTTCTATTTTTGTCACGAGTTTTAAGAAATCTTCATCCAAATATTTCTTATGTGTTCAGTCAGGAAAGATCAACAACCAAATTGAAACCTTTTGGAAAGCGGCGTTTCACTCCAGAAGATTTAGAGTCTCCATCATTATCTCTGTCTTCTGCGAAGCCACCGAGATCTCCGGCAAAGATTCTAAGGGCTGCAAAAGGAAATGAACCTACTATGTTTAATCATCAGGCAGGATCAAAAACCTTAGCTTCACCAATCTTTACTCCAAAGATGGAAAAATCAGGGCAGTTCTCATCTAAATGGGATGGTCTTGCTGATATTTGCACACTCACTCCAGCACTTCAGCCACCTTTGAGACCTGCAACATCCTCTGTGACCAATGTAGATGGAACTCAAGTCTCCCCTTTTAGTGGGCAGCACAATGAAATTTCGAGTTTGAACAGTCGTCCATTTGCTAGCAGACGTCCTTGTCCTGGAGGTTCATCTGCTGTTTTTGGTCACGTAGTTTCACAATCTACAGTTTGTACCTCAGATAGTATCCACTGGCAGACTCCTGTAAGTTCACAGACAACCCCTGTGACACCCACACTTTATAATTCAGTATGCAATGTTGGGAAAAAACTAGCAGATGGATCAGATATTCACATGCACTCACAAGATGTATCTGGTTCTGCTGAAGATGACACTCCAGACATCCTAAAAAATGATTGTTCACCCATGAGGGGTTTGAAGGCAAGCTCGCCTAATCAAAAAAGGGTGTCTCCTCCACATAATTATTGTCAAAAAGAGATGTCAAAGAGGGGATCAATATCATCTCCACGCCTAAAGAGTGGTAGGAAGTTTATCCTGCAATCAGTGCCTTCATTTCCTCCTCTTACCCCAATGGATGACGTGCATGCTAAGGACTGATTGTGGATAATTAAAGATCTGATGCTGTTCAATCTTCCAAGTTTATTAAAAATAACAGACATCTGAGAAGATACATCCTACTCTGCCCTCAAGCGATGTGACCTAGCCTTCATGCATGACATTCCGAAGTCATCATTATGGTGACTGCTTAGAAATTAGCTGATCAGGGATCAATGCTTATTTGGGCTCTGTTTTATCTAGCCTAAATAGCTTGTGCAATGACACAATGAGCAGTCTTTTACACGGCATGTCTCAACTGTGGACTGCTGCTGCTAATTATTCTGGAATTCACTAACAGGTTCTTGCTGGTATAAAGTTGAAAATTTGTAAGGTGATGTTACTTTGAGTTAGTTTTCAAGAATTTGTTAGTGGCTGGCACTGAATTCTTTTCCTGTTCCGTGTGTCATTCATGTCTTAAGATATCATGATCTACTCATTCTGAAGTTTAATGGAGCAATTAACACTAAATCTCCTTTGTGGAATTTTCTGATTGGTCAGAAGACTGGCCTGCAACTTGTTATATTTAATGTATTTTTCCCATTAGAGGGTGTGTACTAATTGATATATATATATGCCTGAGTAATAATTATATATTGTTTCGTTCAACACTTTGATTTTGATGTTTGCTATCATTTGGAATGCATCACTTCTAACATCACTTCACTTGTTTTTCTGGTTTTACTACCCCCCGAGATGCCTTTTTTTTAAACTAACCTCAACCTCTTTGTCTTCAATTGCATGAATAATCACAAACGATTTGTTATTGCATTTCATTAGAATCCTTTAAAACTGTTTTAGGTGCTTAGCATTCTTTTGGTAGAATGTTGTTAGCATTGAACTCAGTGAATAGGACATGTTTGTACCAAATTCTGTAGGCGGCTACAATTGTGTTTTTGTCTACACTTGCTTGAAATCGGTATGTCATCTAGTTTGTGTTTAGAACTAAGCAGCAAGAGCATTGTCGGGATACTTAAGTTGACTGCGTAATTTTCAAGATTTTCTAGTTAGTAAAGATGAATGAGTTCTCATTTTTTGTTGTGAGATCATTTGGTCCTGTCTTCTACCATTCTATATGCTTGTATCCAATGTTTTTAATTTTTTGTGGGCTCTGCATTTAATACCTTTGTTTTCGGGATCAAAGTACTCTTCCTGTAATGTACACTGAGCAACTTTCTTCATCCTATTACAGTGTATCACCAATTAGTATGTAAAATCTATACATATAAATGTTGGACAATGTATATTAAAGGAATCTATTTTTCAATGAAAGTCTCTATCTTATTTTAATCTTTTTATTGTTCGGTGTATTTTTTGGAATAAATTCAGCGCTCTGCCAAATCTGCATGAACTCACTCTAATCCATGCATTGTCAAGCGCCTCATTGTATAGGCAATCTAAATTGTATGTATGTTTGTAGGCGCTTTGTCAGTAAATTTATCATTGCTCACTGAAGAACCTTGAATATGAAATGGGTCATTGTGCTTCCTCTATAAAAGAAAAACTCAGACGGGAGGTTGAATGGCCTATATAGAATAGTTGCACATGTACAGACGAACCAAACAATATAAATGAAACAAATGATCAACAATCTGGAGGAGAGATGTCAAGAAAAGCTTATTTATTGTTTAACAAACGATGACAGGAAACGTTGAAAGACTTGAACTGACCATTTTATTCAAATGCTATCATGGTTTAATGGTTAAATCTTACATGGAAATTATATGGTTCGGCCCTTCGGCAACAACACACTAAAATGAATGTGTTGTCATGGTGTAAAACGGTGTCCTTTGATGAGTATGCTTTCTTATCTTTTCTCGTAAATAAGAGTTGTGCTAACAGAAATAGGTGTTACTTTTATTAGTATTCAATAAAACTCTCATATGGTTCTTTTAGAACTATTTCGTATTTACTCTGATTAAAAAACTACATAAATGGGTTATGTATAAATAGAATCACCATCATAGTTAGTAATACAATAATCAATTGAAGAGTTATGAAGTTGATTCTTATGCAAATACAATTTGCAAACCTAATATTTTAATATGCATTTGTCATTTGCTATATAGTATTCTTCATAAATTTGCAAGGAGATTGTAAGATATTCTGATGAATACAAGTGAGTAATTCAACATGTTTCTATTAAAAAAATAGTCGTGTTTTTGATATTAAATCAGCTGAAGCAAGGGGACTGACCCATTACAAAGAAGTAAAACTAGCAGAAAGCTTGCATCCACTTACAACACATAAATAGTCATGGGCCACTATCAGCCAATACCATTTTTTAACATAAAAAAAAAACAAACCTAGCCATACCACCCCAAAATGTAGGAATTGAAAATCCCACCCTTAACAACATAGTCAGTAATCAACTAGTGGTAATCAAACAACATAATCCAATCAAAAAAGCTATATAAACCTAGTAGGGGGGGGGGGGGGGGAGGAAGGANGGGGGGGGGGGGGGGGGGGGGGGGGTAGGAAGGAATCACCTCATTTCCCTTAGGGTTATTAGTAGGGTCAGGGATGGTTCTATGTAACGAGACAAATTTGGGAGGGCATAAGGCTCGGTGGAAATTGCACAGTCGGAGGATTAACCCTTGATGCAAAATACAATAGTTTTTATGCGCAACCTTCTTAGCACGCACATCCAACACAGACGCTTCCATAGAATGAAGCACGAAGAAAGGGATAGAAATTTCTTCACTATACGGAAAATGATTTAACAGAGGGAAGTGATAATTGTAACAGGTCCCAAATCTACCCTCCAACGTCAAATACTTCATAATTAAAAGACATACCTCATCCCGTTTGAAACCCCCACGAAAACAGATAGGTTTCTCCATCTTCTTGAAGAACCTGTTCACACTGGTGTCATCCCTGCATTTGTTCTCCACTTAAGAATAAATTGAGATAAGTTCTCCACGAACACCCAATTCAGACCAAACTTCTCCATAATTCTCGACTAGACCGCAGAAGCATAAGGACAACGTATAAGAAGATGATTTATGGTCTCTTTTTTATTCTTACACAAAACACACCAGTTAACAACCAGAATACCATGCTTCTGTAAATTATCCAGGGTCAGAATCTTCCCACGCATGGCAGTCCACCAGAAAAAAATAATCTTAGGTAACCGTTGGGAGTTCCAAACCTTTTCCACAAATTCTTATCCACCACAATATTAGAAATCATTAGGTAAGCCGACTTGACCATGGGTTCCCTCGATGCATTGTGGCACCAAACAATTCTATCTTCAATCTGCGTGAGAGGGATTATGATTTTCTCCAACATCATTTGAACTTCCCACACTAACTGGTTCACTTGTGGAAGACCATTATAAGCCTCCGCCAACTTCTTCCATTTCCTATCATGAGTTAGATAGTCCACCTTACTCCTGAAAAAGTCTTAAGGCGATCCTTAATGTGGCAGTACTTGTCCATCCCAAGGGGTTTATCCCCGATCCACCAATCTTCCCAAAACCTAATCCCACTACCTTTACCCAGGATCCGTTTCATCCCCGTCCTTAGAACACTCCTACTTTTAGAGATGCAATTGTAGATCTTCGACCTCGCCGGTAATTCGTGATCATGAATAATGTAGGTAAATTGGGAGGAATTAAAATACTTAGCCTTCATTATTCTACACCAGTCCGTAGAGTTCCTCATCAACTTCCATCCCACTTTAGAAAGCAAGGCTCTATTCATATCTTTCAGCCGTCGCACCTGTTGGTGCTCAAATCAACAGATTAGATTTCCTATGGACTTTCCAATCCAATGCTGGGAAACCCAAGTGATTTGGCCAACTAACAAGTTCAACCAAAACAAGGTTGGAACTTCTGCAATTCTGGCTTTGTAGGACCAAGGCTGGTAGACCTATACCTTAATTTATCTCTCAAGCTTAAGGCTTTTTATAGCAGATCTGATAGCATCTCAAACCTCTCTTCAAGTGTGACAAACATGTACTTGAAAGAAATCCAATTGCGATCAATCACAACATAACTGCAAGACTAAGAATGCTTTATGAAATTGTAAGAATGCTTAGAAAATATGAATAAATTGAATGAACACTAGTCAGAATATCTCAACAACATTAAACAATGAACTAAATGACTATATCCAATAATTGATAAGACCAGTGCTTGTTTCAACTTGGGCAATAGAGTCAATCCAATTTCAATCCTATGTACAACCCAACAAGACAGTATATATTCCAACACCATCAACTATTAAAATGCTATAGATGCAGAGAAATTAAGTCTATTTCTATCCTTGTTAGTCCAAATGAATTTAACTCCTATGGTTGGGAGACCAGTTGAAAAAGAAGCCGGAAACACTAACTTTTCATAAACTCCTTGATGATCAAATAAGGATATGAGACATGTAAAATCTCTACACACGCATTGAAAGAATAGCAATTGAATCAACCTTCAATAATTGCAAGGGATTAATTGAAATGCATTAAACTTTCTTACCACAAGTGAGACTGAAAACACTTATCTTTTATTGATTTTGAAATAATAGTACATTCGAGTCCATGTTGCAGTTGTGATCAAGTTCTAAACTAGGAACAACAACAACAATAATAATAATCAAATATCTCTTCACATGGTTTTGGAATCCCTTTTTATATAAAATCCAAGAGATGCGTACAAGCTTAAGACCAATGCGTCTCTTGATAACAAACACCTAACCCTAAGATAAAAACCGAACAATAACAGTTAGGGATAAAGGAATGATTAATCATCCTTTTTTAAAAATAGTTGTCGACCATAAGGATTCACAATAATAATTGCTCACAAATCACATGTAATTTGTCTCAGATAATTCAAATAATGATACTGTGTATAATCATCATCGTGCTTCGACCATATGCTCATCTAGATACTTTGTCTGATAATGAATATTATCACTGGTATACCGAACAACTTTGTCGACAAGAACCAGATCATCGACATTGTCGATCACCCTCAGGCATCATCCATCCTCGTGAATATTTCTTTTAAGAACGTCTGCATGTCCTTGTCCTCCTCAGTCCCTAAAGATCACATAGTTTCATTATCAAACAGATCCATGGTAGTCGTCACCATTGAAACCTTGCATGAAGACGTCGATGTATCAAACAATAGATAAAAAACCTTAAAAGACATAAAATATAATTAAAATAAATAAAAATGACAAAAAGAAATCACAGTCGACGGTGCCACCAAAGCATTCCGTCTTTTTGATTGTTGGGGACATGTGTCATCATCGCATAATCCCTCAATGAGTAAAGGACATTCATCTGCCGATCGCGGGATTACGCCCATCATCGATCCTATCCTCACTTAAACCACTAGTGGGGCCAGGACACGTGTTGCTTTGTCGCAATGCCTTGAAGGGTAAATGTCAGGCATCTCCGCTTTGAGGCATTATGCTTGCCGTTGATCTTCACTGAACATTAATCGTTGATCTTCCTTCTTCGATGCTCAAAATGTTTGTGGGCCTGAGACACGTGGCGATCAGACGTGATCCCTTGATGTGTAAAGATCCTTTACTTTTTTATTGTGGGAATACGCCAATCGTCGATGCTTTCCATGCTTTAATCATCGATCACATTACTTAGAACTTGCGGGTCTTGGACACGTGTCACTTAGGCATGATGCCTCAATGGCTAAAGGACATGCATCTTCTCTTTGAGGCATTACACATGCCGTTGATCTTTGTCACGCTTTAACCACTAATGAACCTTTAACCTGCTTTAAAACTCGATCACCTTTATTGCTCGGTTAAAACATCATTGTTGATCTTGCCCACGAGCTAAGAGATAAGAGCTTTAGTAACTCACATTTTAACCAACTTCAGAAATGATGTGTAGCCTTGTCATCCTACTCAACCAATCAACTACCGCCAACTGTATTCCTTCTGCCTTATTGCTCGAAACGTTTGCGGGCCCAGGACACATGTCGATCTGTCGCAATGCCTTGATGGGTAAAAGACATGCATCTCATCTTAGCGGCATCGCGCCGATTGTTGGATGAAGATTGATCTGCTCAATGCTTAATTTACTTTTGACCCCACCCAGCTGAGACCTCAGAGGACACATGTCATCTAGGCATGTTCCCTTAATGGTTAAAGGATGTGCATCTGCCCATCGCGGGATTGCGCCAGCCGTTGATCCTTTCTGAAGTTTAACCTTAGACCTTCGTTCGTTAATTAGGGTATTGGCGGGCCCAGGACACGCGTCAACATCGCGTGATGCCTTGATGGGTAAAGATCGTTTATCTTTTGATTGCGGGAACTCGCCAATCGTAGATCTTCGTTGAGATTTAATCGCTGAATGAGTCTGCATAAAAATATAAAATAATCAAATAGACTGCCAAAAGACACGTAACGACTAGATTATGAATTTAAATATGAATATGCAGGCCGAGAGACATAATAAATTAATAATAACGTAATTTATGAAATAGAAATAGACATAATAAATTAATAAATACACAAAGCATAATGATATGGGTATAGAGTATACTTCCCTGAGTCATTTGGATATGGAAATTTGATCTGTAAATTTGGGTTCCACCAGCACCCCTAGACCACCTTTGTCCTTAGGTTTACAAACGATTTCCCAGCTTACTAAGCTCATTCTAGTCTTTTCCTCTACTCCCGTCCATAAATTTTTTTTATTCTCTCCATTTTCTCCACCATCCTGTCAGTAATCTTAAATAAAAATAAGGAGTAGACCGGTAAACCTTGGAGCACAACAGACAACAATTGAAGTTTTCCCGCACTACTCAGAACTTTTCCCTTCCATCTAGCCAACTTTTTTTTGCTTATTCTCCAAAATCGCATTCCAGAATTGGTCATAAACCTCTTTAACCGTGAGTGGGAGGCCCAGGTAAGTATTAGGAAGCTTAGCCCTAATACAACCAATACACTCCAAAAATTTACGTTGATTTCGTGTGTCTGTGTTAAAGAAGTATATATTGCTTTTACAATAGTTGATTCGCTGTCCAGAAACCACCGCATAATCATTCAACGCTTTCTTCCACTCCCTAGCTTCAAGGACCAAGGATTTCCCAAATAAGAACATGTCATCAACAAATTGTTGGATGACCTACGGAGGAAGAGTAGAAGCTGACTTAATCCCTGAAATTTTTTCTTTGCCATTTAAGTCAAGAAAGTTCCTGGCTAGCACCTCTGCCACCATAAGAAATAAGTATGGAGAGATCGGGTCTCCTTGCCTGAGGCCCCGCTCCAGGATAAAAGAGCCCCACGGAGAACCATTGACCAACACATAGAACTCAACCGTTTCCACCGCTACCTTAATAATCCTTATAAATCTTTCATGAAATCCATATCTTCTCAGCACCTCAAACATAAGTCCCAATACACTTTGTCATAAGCCTTAGAGATGTCCAATTTCAAAGCCATACTTGGGTTTTTACTTTTTTTTTTTTTTCCATAGAATGAATAACTTCATGGGAGGTGATCACACATCAAGGATTTGTCTGCTAGGGACAAAATCCTTTTGGTTTTGGGTTTATGATTTTGTTTAAGAGGGGTTCAATCCTATTGGCCAGAATTTTGGAGAAGATCTTGTAAATAGTGTTACATAAACTAATAGGACGAAAATCCCCCAAGCGTTTTGGGTCCAGAATTTTAGGCACCAACACAATATAAGTATTGCTTAATTTCTTCAGAATATTCCCCGATCTTACAAAGTCTCACACAGCGTGCGTCAAATCATATTTGACCACCTCTCAGAATTGCTGGAAAAAACCAGGGGGAAATCCATCCGTGCCCGGAGCTTTGTAGGCGTCGATAGCAAACACAACATTTTTCACCTCCTCCTCAGTGACTTGGCGAAGCAGCCCATCATTGTCCACATCATTTATGACCGAAGGAATGACCTCCAAGAGTTTATTTCTCACATCAGTAGAATCCCCTTTAACCGGACATTTGTAAGTCTCCTTAAATAAATCAGCATCATACTTACCCTTCTCTGCCTCCTCAACCAACTCCTTATCCTCATTATTAACTAGGGACGTAATAGTGTTCCTTCTTTTGTGTTTGGAATCATATCTATGGAAAAAGCCGAATTTCTATCTCCCTCCTTGAGCCATTGGACCCTCGATCTTTCTTTCCAATAGATTTCTTTTCTCTACAGATTTGTTAGTATACAAATTTGTCCTTCAACAAGAATTACAATATATGACTCAAAACGCCCAAATAGAAGAACAAATGATACTAACAGTTGGATGGGTTATCATTAATTGATAACTCTCCTCCGAATTTTGAGGTACAACTCCCTCATAAAAGATTTTCAATGAATGTGATAACTGATTATGTCTTTAACCTGAAGACACGAAGGTTTCTAACATTCATCCATAAACATGGAATGAATGCGATTATCAGATATTCAACTAAAGAATGAGAGAAAAACTAGATAACAACTTCAAAACCATTTATCAAGTCCTTCACATAACAGAAGAAGTAAGAGGGACTAAATAATTCATTTAGTGGATGATGAGTTTATGAACCGACTGATTCACAATCACATAAGTACTTGACATAATAATGCAGAACTGTATTCAAAATAGGGAGAAAAGACTGCAGAATCAATTTCAACCAGGAAATAAATACTCAGACCTCAAGATCTGACATAAATATACTCCTCTTTATTCTGAAAACATAACAAAATAACCATAGGATTGCTTGTCTCTGTCATTATAATCAAGTTGCAAAAAGATGAAAAATGTATTCTCTCCGTCTCCCTCTGTTACAATTAAAATAATATTCTCTTCTTCCCCCTGCAGCTACAGAACTCCAGCCAGAAAAAGAAGAACCCCTATCTCTCGCTTTAAGTTGCATATTTATCTTTCTTCTGACCGACGGGTTTCCCCTTTCAGTTATTGCAACTGATTCTTAAAAATAAAACTCTTTCCAGAATTTTTTAAAACCTTTACCAATCTCATATAATATATAGTTATGAGAACTACATATTATGTTGATGTTGTTTACATTGTTGGATGGTTTCTTTTAATTGAACTTCATATATGGCACTCATATATGTTCAACATGTGGCCCAGATGTTAATCAAACAACACTAAGTATCATGTAGTGAGTTGCCAATCGTCATTATTGCCAGCTTGACCTTTATCTGTTATGGGCAAATGACTTATCATATGCGCTGACTTGTATATCTTCAATACATACTCCTAAAAGATCTCCCATAAAAATGAATCAACCGACCACTATTCAGTCATCATAACTGAATCTTGAAACTGCTTCTATAACTTCAAGTTTACATTCACGGACACCTGTCACTATTGATTTTGAGCATTATAGAGTTCAATGCCATATAAAACTGTTGACAAGTGCTTTGGTTTTATGTTCCATCTTTCTTATTACACTGATCATTGCTATTTGATAAGGCCCGAGCCTTTGTTTTTTGTGTCGGCAGACGCTTGTAAGTGAATGTTGACACTTCGACATTCGGTTTAACCCGAACCAATGCCCTGAAAGTTTATGGCATTCTGTGAAATAGGTGGTGTGCATTGTGTGCTGAGGCATTCCGTCAAAACATCTCGTAACTGTTCTGCACATTTGACATGACTCCTTCCTTTGTGCCAACAACGATTTTACATTGTCACAACGATGCCTTTGCATCTTTTCGAGCCACCAATTGTCTTCTATCCGCTGTCGATGCTCACTGTCATGGCCCTTCTGTGTATTGTATTCCTTAACTGGAGTTATTAAAAGTAGCGATATCTCAATTGGAGTGGAGATCTCTCATGGTAATGTACCAAATCTTTTAACTATACACCCATACAAGGAGCTCTTCTTAATAGAGAATCATGATTTGAAAGACTTCGGCACTGATAAAGCTGTATTGAGATTTAATCAAACAGTTGTGTATCTTTCATGTTGCCAAGTGCTGTGTGGAAACGATAGTTTTCAAACTAGTCCATGAGTCACCACCTCCTAAGATGTTCATCCTCAATTGCCGCTGGTGTTAAAGTAGAAATATCACTGGGCTTTGGTACATGATATATTTTTTAATAATCGGGCTTTATTAGTCTTTGTATGATGGGTTTCGAATGTCTAGACCTGAGCTTCAAAAGGGGACATTTCATTGTATCTTTATACACAACCAATTCCTCACCCTTATGAATTATTATGCCCCAAATATAGCCTAAGAAGTCAGAACTCTTTGGAATTGGCTCGAAAATGGTCGAGATCAATGAACGAGACCCAAACTTAATGCAAAGGAACCTGATGGTTCAAATACCCAACCTCTAGTAGTTCTGCGAAACACACGACTCACTAAATTGGAAGGCGACAGGTCTTCCAATTCTATTTATCTTCTGACAAACCATTTAAAATCACTAGAAATAAACGCGATGCTCTGATTACCTGATTCAAAAAATCCTATGGGAGAGATCGATTCAAAGTCTCATGTCCCTTTCAATGAGATCATGATTCTTGTATTCGTTTACTAGGTCCATCGAGCATTCTGTTAAACAGTTTGTCTACCATCTTGCAATGCAAACCCATCTGTCACGCAATTCATATTATGCTCGAACACTTATGACATTAAACATTGCATCATTGCTCGATTGAGAGAGTTGCGGGCTCATTCTTGTGAATTGAAATTTGGGGTGTCTTAGGATCATGGAAATTAAGAGCAACCCGCTACATTCAAGATGAAAATTTCATATGTAGGCTCTGTGATGGGTGCGTAGGAACCTGACGTGCCTTGGCGACAACTAGAAGATAGCTGCGGCATTTGGATACCCAATTTCTTGGATTTCCTCATGCTATTGATCATTAATATATATATACCATGAGACATGCATCCAGTCCTGATTCTTTCAATGGAAACTTGGTACTTGGAGAATTGGACACAGGTGCAATCAAGTGTCGTAGTCTTTTCTAATGTGTGAGTGTAGAAACTATTGCTCATATAGTCGTGCAGGTTATGTGATTGAAACAACTGTCTCCTTTTCTAATTGACATTTTGTCGAGCATTTTACACACACTCTTCATTGGGCTTATTGCATGGGGATCCCACTGGAATTCTATTCGCTTTTGATGGTGCCATGAAAAATTTATTTGGAATTCCCCCCTTTGGCACTTTAAGCTTTTGGACAATCTTGTTAACATCAGGATGAATTCACATTTCTTGCCCACCATTACTTTAAAGAGGAACTAATATACCCAATGATTTGGGTTTTTCCTTATAGAAGTCTATCATCGGAGCCTGCACATTTCATATTTAGGAGATGGATCAGAGATAGCATTCTGCCCAATATGTTTCCATTGACTACATATATTTCACGGGCTCGAAATCTTCATTAATTGCATGCCCAACAATCAGGATGCAGCTTTTATACTTTGCTATGATCAAAAAGTCTTTCAGCTATTATGGTTCTATTTTGACAGATTGTGATTCTTGTATGAAGCATATGTTACTAGCAATAATCTTTAGGGAGAAACTCGACCCATGTTTTCCCTATGTGTACTCTTTCATAGAACTCATACTCATCCTCCAACATATGCAATCAATGGAGACCCGCAAGTTTTCGATGTAGGAAGGTCTGGACCTTGAACTTCAAACCAGAGGACCTGCGCTTTGAGAACTGGTGAAATTGAATCTAAACTTGAATCTGAACTTGAAGTTGAACCTCGATTCTGCAAACCCGAACTTTGAAGTTGAAGTTGAACTTGAAATTCCGAACTTGATGGTTCAACTTAGACTTATCTTCACAAAACTATCTTCTTCACAGGTCCCAGTTTATAAACCATCGTCAGCAATTAAAACCAACGAAACTTTAATTTACGGAGTTGGTTTGGAAGTTTTAGAATGCGGGTGCTAAAAGCATGGTAACAGCTGGCTCTGACTGGGGATGTGGGTCGTGAGGAACATGAAGAATACATCAATCTCTGGTAAAAGACCAATGCTTGTCCATTGGGAGAATAGAGTTTGGGAACAAAGAAAGGAAACCGCTTGCTGAGAGAGAGAAAACAGGGGGGGCAACACCAAAACAACCAAAGCAACCAACAAACGAAAGCAAACGACCAGCTACACTAAACACCACCAAAAAATCAAAGAGCAGCAATATTCACAAATGTACACGGGTGAGAAGAACTCACCATAGGACCAGAGCTTAAGAAAGACTTACACGAATCCATTCACTGGCTGTGAGAAGAAAGAGCCCTTCCTGAACAATGAATTGTGCTGGCATGGCGCAACCCAATACCACTTCCACTTGGAAAACTTATCTTCTTGGTATCTCAGACTGATCATGCACAGGAACCTTATTCACCAATCATCGCGTCCAAAGAGGCACCTCTCATCATAAAAATCTGAGTTTTCTTGGGCATTCTGTAAAGAATTGTCAAATCTATTTCCAACATACCACTGAAACACAACTTGTTCAAAAACTTCTGAAACAGGGGGTGTAACATTTCCAATACATGTGCTCTTGGGATCAACAAAAGAAAGAGGCTTTTCAAAATTTAAAATACCCTCAAGATAGAAGCGAGCTTTTTCAAGCATAAGATCATCCTCGGTTAGGACAAATCTATCATCCTTTGCTGCTAATGGGTTTGAAAATTCTTGGTCTAAAACAGAGGAATTGAAAAGGCTTATACCTCGAGTTTTCATGAGAGCAATTCCTTCTTTGTTTGCCAGGAGAAACTGGAGCATCACTTCTTCACTACGAGATAATGTGTTTTTTGAAACCTTCCATGGTCTTTGTGGCTTTCCTTGCAGCACATTTGTTTCAGCGTCCTCTATTCCAAAGGGAGATAAATGATTTCCCCCACCTGAGGTTGATTCTTGTATTCGGAAGAGAGGATTTTCTCTAACAACATCATGCCCATGGAAACCTGTTGGTAGGTATAACGGGTTAAGCTCACCCCAAGTCTACTTATCATTCAACCCTTCAAACTTTGTTTTTGCTTCACTTGCTAATCCATCTATCATTTGGAGAATGTTTCCTTTACCCGAGCGTGTGAGAGGTTTTCCCTTTTGAGAATCCTCGCTGTCATGGATGAATGTGATTGTCTCTGAATCTTGGAAATTGCCCAACTGGGGTCTAACCATAGGCTCTCTATCAGCTGGACAAATGCCTTTTGCTTCTTTCCCATGAATCTTCCCTGTGTCATACTGATCTGCTACACCTTCCTGATCAAAGTTGATGGCTGAAACATCGTTAGGAAGTTCAAAGGAAAAAGATTCAAAGATTGGGTAAGAGGTAACCATTGGCAAGCTCGCATCTAGCTCATTTTTAGCTGGCTCTTCCTCTATAGGAGTCATACTTAGATTCATCATATCATCTGATTGGGAACGATCTTTATTGTCCTCAATGTGTGGGCGGCAACATCTTGTCATATTAAAGGAGTTATTTTCTTCGGGTATGACTTTTTCAGAATCTTCATCATCATACTCGACACGCAGGTGGTATAATCCCATTATATTGTGAGGAATGTTTTCAAATAAAGGAGGTATTACCAAATCCTCAGCACCAAAGGCTGACGTAATTTGACTATCAGAACTAGAGGATGCTGGTTTTGCTGTTTTGAGGACAAGCCTTTTCATTTTGGGTTTTTCCTCCAGATGATACTGCTGTTCGTAGAGGCAAACTCTTTTCCGTGAAGGTTTACCACTTGTAGGCTCATCTTTTAGTATCAAATCCAGACTTGAGACTTTTGCAATGTCGTCTTGTTGAAACCAACTGGATAAAAATAAATCATCCCCAATTCTAACAGCCTCTTGCTTAGCAATTTCAAGGTAATGTATCTTACTCCTTTTGAGACGAAATCAGACTTCTAGATGCAATGCTGCAATAAAGATTGACAACAAGTTAGCTTGGCTAGGCTTGTCAATTTGTGGAATCTTTGTCATGGTCCGATTGAATCTATCCACAAAGCTTCTTATCTCTTCATTCTTTTCTTTCTGAATTTTGAAGAGTTGGCATAATAGGTAACATACATAGACTGCTGGTTTAAATCTCGCAAGGAATTTACTTTCCAGCACACGCCAACCAGTGATGCACCCATCTTCTAAATGCTGAAACCAAACAGCAGCATCGCCAAAAAGGGATTTAACAAATAGGCGGACATACACATCTTCTTCTAAAACACGAAGAACTCCACAGGCTGTATTGAATGCTCGAATGTGGCTGTCCGGATCTTGATCAGCTCTTCCGTCATACTCAGGAAAGTATTTCTTTGATCCGGCGGGCATAATTGTGAGATGAGGAAGGCCAAAAGGACCAAAATGTGGCTGCCATGATTGAGTCACAGTCAAGGCCATATTTATACTAGAATTATTTTACCAGATAGATCAGAGTCACCAACCTCCGTCCTCGGGGAGGTAACCTTCAGATGTCCAAGAAAAGAAAGCACTGGAACTTCGCTTTCTTTCCCCAGTAGAGTCGCCAAAATTCTGTTAGTATACAGATTTTTCCTTCAACAAGAATTACAATATATGACTCAAAACGCCCAAATAGAAGAACAAAAGATACTAACAGTTGGATGGGTTATCATTAATTGATAACTCTCCTCTGAATTTCAAGGTACAACTCCCTCATAAAAGATTTTCAATGAATGTGATAACTGATTATGTCTTTAACCTGAAGACACGAAGGGTTTCTAACATTCACCCATAAACATGGATTGAATGCGATTATCAGATATTCAACTAAAGAATGAGAGAAAAACTAGATAACTTCTTCAAAACCATTTATCAAGTCCTTCACATAACAGAAGAAGTAAGAGGGACTAAATAATTCATTTAGTGGATGATGAGTTTATGAACCGACTGATTCACAATCACATAAGTACTTGACATAATAATGCAGAACTGTATTCAAAATATTGAGCAAAGACAGTAGAATCAATTTCAACCAGGAAATAAATACTCAGACCTCAAGATCTGACATAAATATACTCCTCTTTATTCTGAAAACATAACAAAATAACCATAGGATTGCTTGTCTCTGTCATTACAATCAAGTTGCAAAAAGATGAAAAATGTATTCTCTCCGTCTCCCTCTGTTACAATTAAAATAATATTCTCTTCTTCCCCCTGCAGCTACAGAACTCCAGCCAGAAAAAGAAGAACCCCTATCTCTGGCTTTGAGTTGCATATCTATCTTTCTTCTGACCGACGGGTTTCCCCTTTTAGTTATTGCAACTGATTCTTAAAAATAAAACTCTTTCTAGAATTTTTTAAAACCTTTTCCAATCTCATATAATATATAGTTATGAGAACTACATAATATGTTGATGTTGTTTACATTGTTGGATGGTTTCTTTTAATTAAACTTCATATATGGCACTCATATATGTTCAACATGTGGCCCAGATGTTAATCAAACAACACTAAGTATCATGTAGTGAGTTGCCAATCGTCATTATTGCCAGCTGGACCTTTATCTGTTATGGGAAAATGACTTATCATATGCGCTGACCTGTATATCTTCAATCCATACTCCTAAAAGATCTCCCATAAAAATGAATCAACCGACCAATATTCAGTCATCATAACTGAATCTTGAAATTGCTTCTATCTCTTCAAGTTTCCATTCACGGACACCTGTCACTATTTGATTTCGAGCATTATAGAGTTCAATGCCATATAAAACTGTTGACATGTGCTTTGGTTTTATGTTCCATCTTTCTTATTACACTGATCATTGTTATTTGATAAGGCCTGAGCCTTTGTTTTTTGTGTCGGTAGGCGCTTGTAAGTGAATGTTGACACTTCGACATTCGGGTTAACCCGAACCAATGCCCTGAAAGTTTATGGCATTCTGTGAAACAGGTGGTGTGCATTGTGTGCTGAGGCATTCCGTCAAAACATCTCGTAACCGTTCTGCACATTTGACATGACTCCTTCCTTTGTGCCAACAACGATTTTACATTGTCATAGCGATGCCTTTGCATCTTTTCGAGCCACCAATTGTCTTCTATCTGCTATCGATGCTCACTATCATGGCCCTTTTGTGTATTGTATTCCTTAACTGGAGTTATTAAAAGTAGCGATATCTCAATTGGAGTGGAGATCTCTCATGGTAATGTACCAAATCTTTTAACTATACACCCATACAAGGAACTCTTTCTAATAGAGAATCATGATTTGAAAGACTTCGACACTGATAAAACTGTGTTGAGATTTAATCAAACAGTTGTGTATCTTTCATGTTGCCAAGTTCTTGTGTGGAAACAAAAGTTTTCAAACCAGTCCATGAGTCACCACCTCCTGAGATGTTCATCCTCAATTGCCGCCAGTGTTAAAGTAGAAATTTCACTAGGCTTTGGTACATGATATTTTTTTTTAATAATCGGGCTTTATTAGTCTTTGTATGATGGGTTTCGAATGTCTAGACCCGAGCTTCAAAAGGGGACGTCTCATTGTATATTTATACACAACCAATTCCTCACCCTTATGAATTATTATGCCCCAAATATAGCCTAAGAAGTCAGAACTCTCTGGAATTGGTTCGAAAATGGTCGAGATCAATGAACCAGACGCAAACTTAATGCAAAGGAACCCGATGGTTCAAATTCAAAACACACGACTCACTAAATTGGAAGGCGACAACTCTTCCAATTCCATTTACCAGTTGACAAACCATTTAAAATCACTAGAAATAAACGCGATGCTCTAATGACATGATTCAAAATAGCCTATGAGAGAGATCGATTCAAAGTCTCATGTCCCTTTCAATGAGATCATGATTCCCGTATTCGTTTACAGGGTCCATCAAGCATTCTGTTAAACAATTTTTCTACCATCTTGCAATGCAAACCCACCTGTCACGCAAATCATATTATGGTCGAACACTTATGACATTGAACATTGCATCATTGCTCGATTGAGAGAGTTGCGGGCTCATTGTTGGGAATTGAAATTTGGGGTGTCTCAGGATCATGGAAATTAAGAGCAACTCGCTACATTCAAGATGAAAATTTCTTATGGAGGCTCTGTGATGGGCGCATAGGAACCTAAATTTTTACCTATGGTGCCTTGGCGACAACTAGAAGATAGCTGCGGCATTTGGATACCCAATTTCTTGGATTTCCTCATGCTATTGATCATTAGTATATATATATATATATATATATATATATATATATATATATATATATATATATATATATA
>MU226992.1:457647-477671 GCA_018584345.1 Thuja plicata
GACACGGGTGCAATCAAGTGTCGTACTCTTCTCTAATGTGTGAGTGTAGAAACTGTCGCTCATATAGTCGTGTAGGTTTTGTGATTGAAACGACTGTCTCCTTTTCTGATTGACATTTTGTCGAGCATTTTACACACACTCTTCATTAGGCTTATTGCATGGGGATCCCATTGGAATTCTATTCGCTTTTGATGGTGCCATGAATAATTTATTTGGAATTCCCCCCTTTGGCACTTTAAGCTTTTGGACAATCTTCTTAACATACGGCTGAATTCACATTTCGTGCCCACCATTACTTTAAAGAGGAACTAATATACCCAATGATTCGGGTTTTTCCTTATATAAGTCTATCATCGGAGCCTGCACATTTCATATTTAGGAGATGGATCAGAGATAGCATTCTGCCCAATATGTTTCCATTGACTACATATATTTCACAGCCTCGAAATCTTCATTAATTGCATGCCCAGGAATCAGGATGCAACTTTTATACTTTGCTATGATAAAAAAGTCTTTCACCTATTATTGTTCTATTTTGACAGATTGTGATTCTTGTATGAAGCATATGTTACTAGCAAAAATCTTTAGGGAGAAACTCGACCCATGTTTTCCCCATTTGTACTCTTTCATAGAACTCATACTCATCCTCCAACATATGTAATTAATGGAGACCCGCAAGTTGTCGATGTAGGAGGGTCTGGACCTTGAACTTCAAACTAGAGGACCTGCGCTTTGAAAACTGGTGAAATTGAATCTTTGAACTTGAATCTAAACTTGAATCTGAACTTGAAGTTGAACCTCAATTCTGCAAACCTGAACTTTGAAGTTGAAGTTGAACTTGAAGTTTTGAACTTGATGGTTCAACTTCAACTTATCTTCACAAAACTATCTTCTTCACAGGTCACAGTTTATAAACCATCGTCAGCAATTAAAACCAAACAAACTTTACTTTACGGAGTTGGCTTGGAAGTTTTAGAATGCGGGTGCTAAAAGCATGGTAATAGCTGGCTCTGACTGGGGATATGGGCCGTGAGGAACATGAAGAATCCAAAAATCTCTGGTAAAAGACCAGTGCTTGTCCCTTGGGAGAACATAGTCTAGGAACAAAGAAAGGAAGCTGCTTGCCGAGAGATAGAAAACAGGGGGGGCAACACCAAAACAACCAAAGCAACCAACAAACGAAAGCAAACGACCAACTACACTAAACACCACTAAAAACTTAAAGAGCAGCAATATTCACAAATGTACACGAGTGAGAAGAACTCACCACAGGACCAGAGCTGAAGAAAAACTTACACAAATCCATTCACTGGCTGTGAGAAGAAAGAGCCCTTCCTGAACAATGAATTGTGCCGGCATGGCACAACCCAATACACTTCCACTTGGAAAACTCATCTTCTTGGTATCTCAGACTGATCATGCACAAGAACCTTATCCACCAATCATCGCGTCCAAAGAGGCACCTCTCATCATAAAAATCTGAGTTTTCTCGGGCATTCTATAAAGAATTCTCAATTCTATTTCCAACATACCACCGAAACAAAACTTGCTCAAAAAATTCTGAAATAGGGGGTGTAACATTTTCAATACACGTGCTCTTGGGATCAGCAAAAGAAAGAGGCTTTTCAAAATTTAAAATACCCTCAAGATAGAAGTGAGCTTTTTCAAGCATAAGATCATTCTCGGTTAGGACAAATCTATCATCCTTTGCTGCTAATGGGTTTGAAAATTCTTGGTCTAAAACAGAGGAATTGAAAAGGCTTATACCTGGAGTTTTCATGAGAGCAATTCCTTCTTTGTTTGCCAAGAGAAACTGGAGCATCACTTCTTCACTGTGAGATAATGTGTTTTCTGAAACCTTCCATGGTCTTTGTGGCTTTCCTTGCAGCACATTTGTTTCAGCATCCTCTATTCCAAAGGGAGATAAATGATTTCCCCCACCTGAGGTTGATTCTTGTATTCGGAAGAGAGGATTTTCTCTAAGAACATCATGCCCATGGAACCCTGTTGGTAGGTATAATGGGTTAAGCTCACCCCAATTCCACTTATCATTCAACCCTTCAAACTTTGTTTTTGCTTCACTTGCTGATCCATCTATTATTTGGAGAATGTTTCCTTTACTCGAGCGTGTGAGAAGTTTTCCCTTTTGAGAATCCTCGCTGTCATGGATGAACGTGATTGTCTCTGCATCTTGGAAATTACCCAACTGGGGTCTAACCATAGGCTCTCTATCATCTTGACAAATGCCTTTTGCTTCTTTCCCATGAATCTTCCCTGTGTCATACTGATCTGCTACACCTTCCTAATCAAAGTTGATGGTTGAAATAACGTTAGGAAGTTCAAAGGAAAAAGATTCAAAGATTGGGTAAGAGGTAACCATTGGCAAGCTCACATCTAGCTCATTTTCAGTCGGCTCTTCCTCTATAGGAGTCATACTTAGATTCATCAGAGCATCTGATTGGGAATGATCTTTATTGTTCTCAATGTGTGGGCAGCAACATCCTGTCATATTAAAGGAGTTATTTTCTTCGGGTATGACTTTTTCAGAATCTTCATCATCATACTCGACACACATGTGGTATAATCCCATTGTATTGTGAGGAATGTTTTCAAATAAAGGAGGTATTACCAAATCCTCAGCACCAAAGACTGACGTAATTTGACTATCAAAACTAGAGGATGCTGGTCTTGCTGTTTTGAGGACAAGCCTTTTCATTTTGGGTTTTTCCTCTGGATGATACTGCTGCTCGTAGAGGCAAACTCTTTTCCGTGAAGGTTTACCACTTGTAGGCTCATCTTTTAGTTTCAAATCTAGACTTGAGACTTTTGCAATGTCGTCTTGTTGAAACCAACCGGATAAAAATAAATCATCCTCAATTCTAACAGCCTCTTTCTTAGCAATTTCAAGGTCACGTATCTTACTCCTTTTGAGATGAAATTAGACTTCTGGATGCAATGTTGCAATAAAGATTGACAACAAGTTAGCTTGGCTGGGCTGGTCAATTTGTGGAATCTTTGTCAAGGTTCGATTAAATCTATCCACAAAGCTTCTTATCTCTTCATTCTTTTCTTTCTGAATTTTGAAGAGCTGGCATAATAGGTAACATACATTGACTGCTGGTTTAAATCTCGCAAGGAATTTACTTTCCAGCACACGCCAACCAGTGATGCACCCATCTTCTAAATGCTGAAACCAAACAGCAGCATCGCCAACAAGGGATTTAACAAATAGGCAGACATACACATCTTCTTCTAAAACACCAAGAACTCCACAGGCTGTATTAAATGCTCGAATGTGGCTGTCCCGATCTTGATCAATTCTTCCGACATACTCAGGAAAGTATTTCTTTGATCCGGTGGGCATAATTGTGAGATGAGGAACGCTAAAAGGATTAAAATGCGGCTGCCATGATTGAGTCGCAGTCAAGGCCATATTTATACTAGAATTCTTTTACCAGATAGATACGAGTCACCAACCTCCGTCCTTGGGGAGGTAACCTTCAGATGTCCAAGAAATGAAAGCACTGGAACTTCGTTTTCATTCCCCAGTAGAGTCGCCAAAAATCTGTTAGTATACAGATTTGTCCTTCAACAAGAATTACAATATATGACTCGAAACACACAAATTGAAGAACAAAAGATACTAACAGTTGGATGGGTTATCATTAATTGATAACTCTCCTCTGAATTTTGAGGTACAACTCCCTCATAAAAGATTTTCAATGAATGTGATAACTGATTATGTCTTTAACCTGAAGACACGTAGGGTTTCTAACATTCACCCATAAACATGGAATGAATGCGATTATCAGATATTCAACTAAAGAATGAGAGAAAAACTAGATAACTTCAAAACCATTTATCAAGTCCTTCACATAACAGAAGAAGTAAGAGGGACTAAATAATTCATTTAGTGGATAATGAGTTTATGAACCGACTGATTCACAATCACATAAGTACTTGACATAATAATACATAACTGTATTCAAAATAGGGAGAAAAGACTGCAGAATCAATTTCAACCAGGAAATAAATACTCATACCTCAAGATCTGACATAAATATACTCTTTATTCTGAAAACATAACAAAATAACCATAGGATTGCTTGTCTCTATCATTACAATCAAGTTGCAAAAAGATGAAAAAATGTATTCTCTCCGTCTCCCTCTGTTACAATTAAAATAATATTCTCTTCTTCCCCCTGCAGCTACAGAACTCTAGCCAGAAAAAGAAGAACCCCTATCTCTCGCTTTGAGTTGCATATTTATCTTTCTTCTGACCGACGGGTTTCCCCTTTTAGTTATTGCAACTGATTCTTAAAAATAAAACTCTTTCCAGAATTTTTTAAAACCTTTACCAATCTCATATAATATATAGTTATGAGAACTACATATTATGTTGATGTTGTTTACATTGTCGGATGGTTTCTTTTAATTAAACTTCATATATGGCACTCATATATGTTCAACATGTGGCCCAGATGTTAATCAAACAACACTAAGTATCATGTAGTGAGTTGCCAATCGTCATTATTGCCAGCTGGACCTTTATCTGTTATGGGCAAATGACTTATCATATGCGCTGACGTGTATATCTTCAACCCATACTCCTTCTAAAAGATCTCCCATAAAAATGAATCAACCGACCACTATTCAGTCATCATAACTGAATCTTGAAACTGCTTCTATCTCTTCAAGTTTCCATTCACAGACACCTGTCACTATTTGATTTCGAGCATTATAGAGTTCAATGCCATATAAAACTGTTGACATGTGCTTTGGTTTTATGTTCCATCTTTCTTATTACACTGATCATTGTTATTTGATAAGGCCCGAGCCTTTGTTTTTTTTGTCGGCAGGCGCTTGTAAGTGAATGTTGACACTTCGACATTCGGTTTAACCCGAACCAATGCCCTGAAAGTTTATGGCATTATGTGAAACAGGTGGTGTGCATTGTGTGCATTGTGTGCTGAGGCATTCCATCAAAACATCTTGTAACCGTTCTGCACATTTGACACGACTCCTTCCTTTGTGCCAACAACGATTTTACATTGTCACAGCGATGCCTTTGCATCTTTTCGAGCCAACAATTGTCTTCTATCCGCTGTCGATGCTCACTGTCATGGCCCTTCTGTGTATTGTATTCCTTAACTGGAGTTATTAAAAGTAGCGATATCTCAATTGGAGTGGAGATCTCTCATGGTAATGTACCAAATCTTTTAACTATACACCCATACAAGGAGTTCTTCTTAATAGAGAATCATGATTTGAAAGACTTCGACACTGATAAAACTATGTTGAGATTTAATCAGACAGTTGTGTATCTTTCATGTTGCCAAGTGCTGTGTGGAAACAAAAGTTTTCAAACCAGTCCATGAGTCACCACCTCCTGAGATGTTCATCCTCAATTGCCGCTGGTGTTAAAGTAGAAATTTCACGAGGCTTTGGTACATGATATATTCTTTAATAATCGAGCTTTATTAGTCTTTGTATGATGGGTTTCGAATGTCTAGACCCCAGCTTCAAAAGGGGACATCTCATTGTATCTTTATACACAACCAATTCCTCACCCTTATGAATTATAATGCCCCAAATATAGCCTAAGAAGTCAGAACTCTCTGGAATTGGCTCGAAAATGGTCGAGATCAATGAACCAGACCCAAACTTAATGCAAAGGAACCCCATGGTTCAAATACCCAACCTCTAGTAGTTCTGCGAAACACATGACTCACTAAATTGGAAGGCGGCAGCTCTTCCAATTCCATTTACCTTCGGACAAACCATTTAAAATCACTAGAAATAAACGCGATGCTCTAATGACCTGTTTCAAAAAAGCCTGTGGGAGAGATCGATTCAAAGTCTCATGTCCCTTTCAATGAGATCATGATTCCCGTATTCGTTTACTGGGTCCATCGAGCATTCTGTTAAACAGTTTGTCTACCATCTTGCAATGCAAACCCATCTGTCACGCAATTCATATTATGCTCGAACACTTATGACATTTAACATTGCATCATTGCTCGATTGAGAGAGTTGCGGGCTCATTCTTGTGAATTGAAATTTGGGGTGTCTTAGGATCATGGAAATTAAGAGCAACCCGCTACATTCAAGATGAAAATTTCTTATGGAGGCTCTGTGATGGGTGCGTAGGAACTTGAATTTTTACCTATGGTGCCTTGGCGACATCTAGAAAATAGCTGCGGCATTTGGATACCCAATTTCTTGGATTTCCTCATGCTATTGATCATTAATATATATATATACCAATGAGACATGCATCTAGTCCCTATTCTTTCAATGGAAACTTGGTACTTGGAGAATTGGACACAGGTGCAATCAAGTGTCGTACTCTTTTCTAATGTGTGAGTGTAGAAACTATCGCTCATATAGTCGTGCAGGTTTTGTGATTGAAACAACTGTCTCCTTTTCCGATTGACATTTTGTCGAGCATTTTACACACACTCTTCATTAGGCTTATTGCTTGGGGATCCCACTGGAATTCTATTCGCTTTTGATGGTGCCATGAAAAATTTATTTGGATTTCCCCCCTTTAAGCTTTTGGACAATCTTCTTAACATCCGGCTGAATTCACATTTCGTGCCCACCATTACTTTAAAGAGGAACTAATATACCCAATGATTCGGGTTTTTCCTTATAGAAGTCTCATCGGAGCCTGCACATTTCATATTTAGGAGATGGATCAGAGATAGCATTCTGCCCAATATGTTTCCATTGACTACATATATTTCACGGGCTTGAAATCTTCATTAATTGCATGCCCAGCAATCAGGATGCAGCTTTTATACTTTGCTATGATCAAAAAGTCTTTCACCTATTATGGTTCTATTTTGACAGATTGTGATTCTTGTATGAAGCATATGTTACTAGCAATAATCTTTAGGGAGAAACTTGACCCATGTTTTCCCCATGTGTACTCTTTCATAGAACTCATACTCATCCTCCAACATATGCAATCAATGGAGACCCACAAGTTGTCGATGTAGGAGGGTCTGGACCTTGAACTTCAAACCAGAGGACCTGCG
Organism: Thuja plicata; assembly: GCA_018584345.1. Lineage (NCBI taxonomy): Eukaryota > Viridiplantae > Streptophyta > Pinopsida > Cupressales > Cupressaceae > Thuja > Thuja plicata. Next base: position 464,691 of record MU226992.1, read on the forward strand.
CTTTGAAAACTGGTGAAATTGAATCTTTGAACTTGAATCTAAACTTGAATCCGAACTTTAAGTTGAACCTCGATTCTGCAAACCCGAACTTTGAAGTTGAAGTTGAACTTGAAGTTCCGAACTTGATGGTTCAACTTCAACTTATCTTCACAAAACTATCTTCTTCATAGGTCACAGTTTATAAACCATCGCCAGTAATTAAAACCAACCAAACTTTACTTTACGAGTTGGCTTGGAAGTTTTAGAATGTGGGTGCTAAAAGCATGGTAACAAGATTCTCCCTCCATTTCAATCTCCAAGTTTCCTCATCATTGTGCAGGTCCCAGGAGACATCTCCCCCAGCCATCCCCATTTGGAATTGTTTAAGTTTCTCCTCTATCTTTTTTTGACACTCGAAAATGTCTCCAAAGGATGACTTGCTCCAAAACTGAGCCTCCATCTTGATTATATTTAACTTCTTAGAGACACTAAACATGGCTATGCCTTTGACAGGGGTATTCCACCATCTCAAGATGCAGTCTTTGAATTTCGGGTGGGAATGCCACATAATTTCATAGTGGAAGGGGCGAGGCCCATTCCCCATCCTTTCTACCCATTTAAGGATAAGGGGAGAGTGATCAAACACGGTTCTGGGCAGAAGGGAAAGCGACACCGAAGGTGCAATATTCCATTCTGCCGAAATCATCCATCTGTCAAGTCTCACCTGGATAAGATGCTGACCCTTTTTGTTATTAGACCAAGTGAACGCCATACCTTGGAGCTGAATATCAATCAAGTGATTAGTCCTCATAAATTCTTCCATATCATGCATACTATCAGTATAATCATGGGTACCTCCAAACTTTTACGAATGATATAGTGGGGTATTGAAATCCATGACACACATGATAAGATACTTAGAATCCTAACTAATAAGGTTGGAAATTTCCTCCCAAGTTCGACTATGGCAATTCCTAATATTTGGGGCATAAATATTGTACATATACCACGAAACTTGATTCCACTTAAATAAGACCACCAGTTAATTATGAGAAAAAGCCACAACTGCACCAATTAACTTACCCAAATTCCAGAGGGTAGCAACACGACTTGAGGCACCATCCACCTCGCTGTAAAAGAACATTTCCCCGGGCCAGCTCTTATCCACCAAGTTGGAGAAAATTTGAAATGACATTTTAACTTCCTGGGCCAAAACCACATCAATCTTGAAGTCCATAATATACTTCTTCAATGCATACTGTTTCTAGGGGCTGTTCATACCCCTCAAGTTCCAAGACAGGAACTTCATTTCTTACTTTTCTGTGACTCCTCTAGGGTTAATTGCCTTCCATTTGCAATTCCCCTAGTTGCCTCCTTTGTTCTCAAAAGTCTTCCCGTGGGCCTACTCACTTTGGACTCATTTCCCACATCCGCTTTCTTCCCTCTAGTCTTCCGCTTTTGCTCTAACTAGTCCATAACACTCCCACTTGAGGAGGAAGGTGCTAATAGAGTCAGCGACTTACTATTCTTCGATTGCATAGGTAGTGGGGGACATAAAATACTGAATGTCTTCACCAGAAGTGCCTTCGAGTCTCCCCAACATCCCAGTTTTCCTACCTCCGTCATACTTCCAATCTTTTTTGACTTACTCGTTTCACCCTCTTCATTGTTACCAGATACCACAGTGGGGTTCTTCCTTGATGAGTTCGTAATTTCCTCCAGGACCTTGTTCAGAGGGATTTCCCCTTCTTCCCGAGCCTTCTCTCCTCCGTCCATTAACTTCTTTCCTTGTATCTTCTCCTCACGGGTTTTCAAGAGATCCATCAACCCCTCCAAGTGAGGGTATACCAAGTTTTCCTCAGCATCTTCTTTAGTCCCTCGGGTGTTGGATTCCCCCATCTCCTTTTCTCCCAACACCATCTCCAGATCTCCTACCTCCTCAGAGCCCTCAACCTCAAGCGCTTGCTAGGAAGAGGAGTTGCCTTCTGTCTCCTTGTGGACATTCCGGGAAGGACCTTTGTACTCAGACATGATATGCCCATGTTTTGAACATTTCTGGCAGTAGAGAGTAGTATTTTCATAGACGATAGCTTGGGTCCATTTTCCCCATTTGGATTTCAGTGCCACAAAGTTCGGGAGAGGTTTATTCATGGTGACATTCACACAAAAATGAGCAAACACCAGTCTCGACTTCTGCACACTAACATATTTCCTAAAAGAGTTACCAATCCATCTGAGAACCTTCTCATCCCAAAATTCCAAGGGAAGACCAGGGAGGTGCACCCAAACTAGTGCTGCCTTCTGAAGTTCCACCTTCGGGTCAAAACCTGGCTTCCATCTGGCTAACATAAGGCTATGCTTCCCATGACACCATTTGCCTGTAGCAACATGGGTGAAGTCTCATTGCGTTAAATTTGAATAAAAATAGCCCCCAGGCATAGCCGAGACACTCATACTTCATTTTATTTTCCATATGGACTTACACCATCTTCTTACCATATCAATAGTAGGTCTAAACGCCACAATTCTTCCCACCAGGCATAGGTGGAAAGAAGCAAAGATGCTATCCACCACACCATCTGACACAAAAATCTCCAGCCCAAATTCCCACTCAACATATTCAGGGTTAGCTTCACTGATTGGAGTGGTATCATGGCTTGTTACAACAATATTCCACCATCCTAGTGTGCCAGAACCTCAGATAGCCACATTATTCTTTGAGGCTGTCAATGAGCCACCAATACCCCCAATATTGTGAGGAGTAATATCATGGGACACTGTTTCTCCCAACATCGTGCAGTCATGGACTTGAGTGACATAATTGCCTGCAAAAAGGACACTGTCCTCCCTGTGTGAAAGCACCAGAAACATGTCTGGGTAGAGAGGCGTCGGGGACCCAAGATCCCCCAACAAAAATGCATCAGTAGCGCGCATGAAAATTCAAATTTTCCTCAGAGCAGGAGTTGCTAAACATATAGTAATGGTCTATAATAAATTATATTGGGAGCAAACTTGGAAACCCAATATAATTTATTAAGGTGATAGCCACCCACTATAACTGGGTGCATTATATTAAGAAATTTAGAGGTTTTTATTAAAATATGAAGTGCTCGAGTTACCATTTTTGATAGTTATCATGACATTCCTTTGATTTATGTTAAAAAAAATGACTATTTGAGCACTAAAAAGGTCTATTATGGATTAACTAGAAACTTAGTAAGTAAATGACAATAGTTTCTGAGAATGATAAACAATTTTATCTTTCATAATCAATGTGGTAAAATTTTGGAAAAGTGGGCGAACTATATTTCATTGTGTAAAATTTATAAGCCAATCACTAAAATTGATCCTTCAAATGCATTGGGATACTTTAACAATTTTTTTCTAATGCTTGACAAGTTTACCTTACTTGAATAAACATGTATGCTATGATGTACTTCAACAAAAACATGATTGTATATTATAGTAGCACACATGTGTGCTTCTATAGCACTTGTTCAAATTAAATTTCGGTTAGGGTACAAATCGATTCAAAAAGAGTTACGGTTAGTGTTAAGGTTCAATATGGTTTAGTGTTTGATTTCATAGAGGCTTCTAGTTATGGTTAAATTATGTTTAGGCTTACAACTAGCTTAGATTAATATGTACTCGTGTTTAGGTTTAGGGCTCAACTTGGTTTATTTCTCAATTAGGTTTAGGGTTAATTTTTAATTTAATTAGTGTTATGTTTTAATTTAATTTAGTTTTAGGGTACCATTTGGTTTTGTATTAGGGTTAGAGTTCAATTTTATTTAGTGTTTGGATTCAATTCAATTTCATTTAAGTTTATGATTATAGTTTATTTTTGGATCATTTAAAAGCAAACCATATCAAATTGTAATAGTAAATCAAATTGTACCCTAATCACCCCAACCCTACTTAAACCCTAACCCTTACAAAACATTACCCCTGAACGTAATTGAATGCTAATCCTAGTTGACTCAATGATGAAGCCCTATTTGATCCTGGATAAACCATACTTAATCCCTAACAACAATAATGAATTTTAACTCTAAATACCCCTAAACATAATCAAAAGCTAATTCTAATTGAATCTTTACCCTACCCCCATTTGATCCCAAAAGTAATAAAAATTCAATTTGAGTTTTGGTTTATTTTTAGGATAGGATTCAATGAAATGTAGCGTTAGGGATCACTTTGGCTCAATGTTAGGGATAGACTTTGATTTGGTTTAGGGTTAGGGTTCAATTTGGTTTACGGTTTCATTTATTTTTTTATCCAATTAGGCTTAGGGATATGGTTCAACTTAATTTAGAGTGAAGGTTATGATTAAATATGGATTAGTGTTAGAGTTAAAATTGGTCTAGTGTTAAGGTTAGAGTGTGATTTAGTTTATGGTTATGATTAAAACTTGTTTATTGTTCAATTAAGTTTTGGGTTAGGGTATTTTTTAGTTTAGGCTTACAATTGAATCTGGTTTCGAGTTCAATTAGAATTAGTGATATGATTAAATTTGGTTTGGGGTTACAATTCAATTTGGTTTGGTATAAGAGTTAGGGTTTAATTAGGTTTATTATTTAGTTAGCCTTACCATTAGGGCTTCATTAGGTTCAACATTAAGATTTAGTTCAATTTAGTGTTACAATTAGGGTTCAATTAAGCTTAAGGTTAGGGTTATGGTTCAATTTGATTTAGTCTTAGGATTACGTTTGAATTTGGTTTATTTTTTAGGGTTAGGATTAGATATATAACGAGAGTTAGGGTAGGTATTAAATTGATAGCCCTAATTTAGTAATGGTTATGATTGAATTGGGTTTATACTTTAGTTATGTTTAGAGTAGAGTTCAATTTATTTTAGTTTTCAAATATATTTGGTGTCAGGATTTAATTCTATATAGTGTTGGGATTTGACTTAAATCTAGGGCAAGGTTAGACTTAAAGCTAATTAAGGGTTATAATTAACATTAAATTTCTTTATTATTTAATTAGTTTTGGCATTAGGGTTCAATTTGGCTTATTATTTTTGTTAGGTTTAAAGATTAATTTAGCTCAATGTTTTGAATTAAGGTTAAAACAAGTTTTGAAGGGATCCCGAAACCCTGTACAAAAAGGTCACAAAAGGTATTCAATAATGCCCTCTACATGGAACGGAACAAGACCACATCGAGGGTTTTACAACAGGCACCCACAACCTAGATGAAACAATGCATGAAGCAACCTTCATACAAACCCAAGCTAAAACCAAGACCGAATCTAGGATTTACCTTTAGCACCCTTTTGATGGGAACGAAGAGTCATATCAAAAGAGGAGGAGGACATCTTAAGTTTTTTTTCCTTTAACAGTAATCCAACCCTAAGCAGAGAATCATTAGCCAAACCAGAGAAAACATGGATACCAGTAGAGACAACCAAAAAACCATTAGAACTAGCAAGAGAAGTATCCACTGAACCCGTAGCCGCCACCACCCCCACACCACCAGGGGAGGCCAAAGATGCTGCAACCCCATCCAATCCAGGAGATAGATCAATTGGGGAGGCTTTCACAGGAGAACACTCAGGAGCCGCAACCAAACCAGAAAGGTTAAGGGGGACCTGCACAACCACCTGGGAGAATTTTTTTGGTGAAACAAGCTTCTTTTACACCAAATAGTGTTGAGAAGAAGCGCCATTCCACCAAGAAGCATTAGTTTTCTTTTTACCCAATCCACATTGAGCAACCATATGCCCAGTTTTAAAACACCTTCTGCATCTGAAGGGAATCCCTTCATAATCCAAGGACTGAATCCATTTTCCTTTAGAGGAGTTGATCACTATCTCCACAGGAAGACCCTTAGAAGGATCAATATCCACAAGAATGCGAGCATATGTAGAGTAGAGGATGTCAGAGGAATCTCCATCCACCAATAAAAATTCACCTAGAGCATTACCAATCCCCTCAAACAAAGAGTCAATCCATAAATGCAGTGGAAGATTATGAAGATGGACCCAAATAGGAAACTTGGAGAAAGAATCCAAGATAGGGTTAAAATCACTATGCCAGGGATTAACCATGAGCATAAAATAATCCTCCTAGTTGGAAAAATGATTGCACAATAGATTATTTCTATCCGAGTCAACTTCAATTTTTTCTAGATAAAATATCCCTTAGCCAAGGGATACATATGCACCGTATCCGCAAGAATCGACTCCCAGTGAATAGAGATCCACTCATGAAGCTTCGGGAGACTGGGCCAAAAACCTCTGAACCTGCAAATCAAGGCATGGGAAGAAAAAACAAAAATGTTGTGATCTATTTCCTCCTCCACTTTCAGATCAGCCACAATAGATATCAGATTAGTGACAGGAACATGCCCACGGACAGCCCCCAATTTTGACACAACAATATCCCTCACGACAGAGGAGGGCTCCGCAAACACCACACGAGGGACCTTAACCCCACCAATACTCACATTTGCAGAGGCCAAGACCCCTAAAGCTAACAAGGAAGCAACGTCCTCCTTCCTAGCTGGAGTACACAAAACAATAGACGGGATGAGAGAGGCAATGGATGGAGTCACAGATGCAGCAAGCGTTGCATCCAGACCAACAAAGGCCAGACCACTGGAGTGAAGCGGCGAATGAAGATCGACAAAGGACTCTCCATCGACAACATCAACAATGGAAGAAACCCTAGGGGCAGCGACAACGACAACAACAATGTTAAGAGACATCAGCGGTAGCGTTGGCTGAAGACTATTTAATTTGGTTCAATGTTACAGATAGAGTTTAATTTGGTTTAATTTTTAATTAGGCTTAATGTTGTAGTTCATTTTGGTTAAGGGTTAGGATTCAATTTAGTTTACTCTTGGGGTTATGACTATATTTGGTTTAGGGTTACTATTTAATTTGTCTTAATTTTTAGTTAGGTTTAGGCGTAGGATTCAATTTGGTTAAGTGTTTACTTAGGTTTATGGTTAGGGTTGAATTTGGTTTAATATTATAATTTTGTTGTAACTCTCTCTCTCTCTCTCTCTCTCTCTCTCCAATATATGTTACATTAATATATAATTTATTTAATGGTTAGAATTACATCCGCTTCAAATTTAAGGTTGTTGTTTATTTAATGTTATGGATGAAGGTTGGGTTTTAGTTACTTGTTTGAGATTGTGTTTTAAAAGCGTAGGAATTTCATTTTAATTCTATCTCCTTACCTTTCTTTACATCTCTCTCTCTTCACCCTCTATCATTCCTACTATATTGATCTCTCTTGTTTACTACCTCTATTTTTCTCATTTTCCCCCCTCTCTCCCTATCACTCTCTTTGTATACCTCTCTAGTTATATATCTAAATATTTATTTCTCTCCCTCTCTATCTCTACTCTATCCATTACATATATATCTCCCTCTCTATCTATATCTCAATATCTCTCTCATCCCCTCCATTTCTCTCTACATCTCTCCTACTCTATATTTCTTTCTCTATTTATCTCATCTTATCTCCCTCTGACTTCCCCCTTTTATCTCTTTCTATGCATATCTTTATCTAACTCAATATTCTCATCTCTTTATATCTCTCCCTACCCTTTATCACTTTCCCTATCCCTCTTTATCACTCTATATTTGTATCTCTCCCTTTCTATACATTGAGTTATCTCCCTCCTACTCTACCCCCTACCTATATATCTCCCACTTTTCCTTCTCTTCTCTCATCCCCTCTCTTTTCTCTCTCTACCCCTACCCCCCATCTACTCTCCTCACCCCTTCTACCTATATCTGTCCCTTTCTCTTCCCCCCCTCCATCTCCGGTCTCTATATCTCTCCCTCCCACACTTCCTCCATATCCCCCTACCTATCTCTCTACATTTACCTTGTTTTCTCATTCTCTTCTCACATATTTATATCTCTCTCTTTCTCTTCCTATCTCCATCTCTCCCTCATTAACTCTCCCTATCCCTATCCCTATCCCTATCTATGTATGTACATCCTTATACTTCTATCTCTCAATCACTCTATCTCATTATCTATACTCTCTATGTATCTTCCTCTTCTCTTTTGATTTATATCTCTCTCTCAATGGCTCTCTCTATATTTGTTTCCTCCCCATCTTCTCTATCTCTCTATTTATTTCTCTTTGTGATACACATATACACACACCCCTCTATCTCTATCTTCTCATATCCATCTCCATCTCTACCTCTATCTATCTCTCTCTCTTATTTAATCTACTCTTTTACACGCTCTCTCTCTATACATATATCCCTCTTTATAGCTCTCCCTATAAATCACTCCATATATACTTTTCTTTTTATCTTTGTGTTTCACTTTCATTCTCACTTACAAATTAGTCTTATAGTGTTTTATTACGTCTAGGTTTATCCCATTCAATATAGTTTAGTGTTCAAATAGACTTGGTATTTGGATTTAGTTTTATTTACTATTAGGTTTAAAAATCAATTTAGTTTGTTTTTAGTTTGAGGATTAATAATTTGTTTAAAGGTTAGAATTTAGTTTATTGTGTATGCATGTAACTTTTTATTTTTATGTGTGTATGCATAAAAACATTTTTGAATTAAAAAATATTATATTTTTATGTTTAAAATTTAGAAACATAGAAATTATTTGTAATCGTTCTCCGAAAATATTCTTTTCTCTTTTTTCTTGGGACAAATGATATCATATCTTATGTTTATTTTATTTTTTATAATTTTAACATTATTTATTTTTTAGTTGCCTATGTATGCATTTAACTTTTAATTTTTTATTTTAGAAACATCACAATTTCTTTCTTTTTTATCAAGTAGTTTTTTTGATCCCTCAAATTTGGACAATGATATCATATCTTATGTTTAACTTTTAATTTTTAAGTTTAGAAAGAGATTTTGTTTTGATATTTCTAAATTAAAAATTAAGATTCTTTCTTCTTTTTATCACATTTTAAAGGTTAGAATTACATTAGAGTTACATGATTATATATTATTTTAAAAATTATTATGTATACATGTCGCTTTTTATTTTTATATGTGTATGTACAATTTTTTTTGAATTTAAAAATATTATATTTTTATGTGTAAAATTTAAGAACATAGAAATTATTTGTAATCGTTCTCAATTGAAAAATATTCTTTCCTCCTTTTTCTTGGGACTATATCATATTTTATGTTTAATTTTTTTTTGTATAGTTTTAATATTATTTATTTTTGATGTTTCTAAATTGAAAATTAAGATTCTTTCTTCTTTTTATCACATTTTTCTTTTTTATTATTCTTCAAAATTTTGTAAGAAAGCATCGTGTATACTTCGTGGTAAAAATATTTGATTTAAGGCTGCAAAAAATATCAAACCACGTCTTACCATAAACCAATAAATTGCATAGAAAATCAAAACTACAAAAAATACCAAACCACATCTTACCATAAACCAATAAATTGCACAAAAAATTCAAATTCTCTTCAAACAAAAAACAAAACAAAACATTTGTCTTAACAAGTTAGAAACAACTCCAAACTACTTATTCAATGAAAATTAAAAACAATACATTCATTAAAACAAATAATATTGTCTCATTAAACCTACTAAAAAACAAGCGGCTTCATTTAGATCAAAGAAAATTAAAATAATGCATCCATTAAAGAAAGTACAATATATATTTTTGTATTATAGTAAGTAGTCTTTATTGAGTAACTATTTTATAATATAAGAGAATATTAGTAGTATAAACATGTATTTTTAATGATTTATAACATAAGTCAGATAATTCACATTACTAAATCATAAGTATAACTACTCTACATATAAAAGATAATTATCGGCATAATTAATAATATAAATATATTATTATATATCTATATATGTATACATATATATAATAAATAATGACTTCTTTATTGTATATATGATTATATATATACACACTAATATATTAGTGAAATTATTTAAATATTACTAATTAATGCTGACAAACCAAAATGAGTATAATGCCGAGTATGATTACGTAATACAGAATTGTGTTAACATAAACATCAACTATTTAGTCAAAGTAATAAAATGAAACCCTGGAGTCATGTCCACGAGAGAACATGACTCCACGCTTACGTGGGGTCATGTCCTCTCGTGGACATGGCTCTACATAATCAAACCGTTCACACACACGCAAGCACACACACACACACACACACAGACACACACACACACACGCGCGCACGCGCACACACACACACACGCGTGCGCGCCTATGGACTATTGTGAGAGAACACATTAAAAAATACATAAATACAAATATTGAATTAACATCTTCGATCACCATAGATATATGTAGGTCGTTCATCTCTCATCACTTACGGTTCGGTTATTTCTTACCTAACAGTTGATACTATCACATAGTGATATAAAGTAATACTGATTGATATATATATACAAAAGACATTAGTTCTCAGAATTAATGGTGGTGTATTTATCAGAGTTACAATTTAAAATAGAAACCAAATTGTGATATTGATCTTACACAATAAAAATCAAAATACGATAGTTTCCAAATCTGATAAATTTAAAATGGTATCAGAGAAGGTGTGAGAAAAAGATCAAATCACATTGTACACATTAAAGACAATCTAACTATCATAAATATTTTTTGATAAATATTACATTAGTCAAAATGGTGAATGGAGTTAGACTTGAAGACAGACTTGAAGGTGCTTCAAACTTTGTAGCTTGGAAATTCTGGATGATGCTTACATTAAAAGAGCATGAGTTAAACATTATGGTAGAAAATGCAGACCCCGAGCCTAGTGAGAAAGATGAAAATAATCAATGGGATAAGAACAACACCAAAGCAATGAAATTATTAGTAGGCAAAGTAAAAGATCACATAGTTCATATTATCACTAGAATAGATTCAACTTATGCTATGTTTAAGGCCCTAGAAGACATGTTTGAGATCAACAACACTATTAGGGCTCTTGCTCTTAAACAACAACTCCACCACATTAAAATGAATCAGGGAGAGACTATCACCTCATACTTTATTAGGATAACAGATTTGAGAAATCAACTCTCCATAATTGGTCATAATTTTGATAGTAAGGAATTAACCAGATAGCCCTAAATGGACAACCTGTCTCATGGGAATCACTTATTCAAGGAGTAGGTTCTCGCTCCAAACTTCCTAAATTTGGCCAATTGAAAACATACTGCATTCAAGAAGAGTCTAGATTAATGACTAGAGGGATCAAAATGAATTTCACAAAAGAAGATATTCATATTCTAACCACTCAATCTCACAAAAGAGGGAACAAGACTAACTTCACAAGGAAAAAGGGCAAGGACACAAGTGAGAAATAATCATTCAAGAAAAGGAGGGACCTATCTAAAGTGCAATGTTATAGATGTGATAAATATGGTCATTTTGCAGTGAAGTGTCTTGATAGACCTAAACCCCAAGGTTCCTTCGTTGAAGTCAGTAAAACAAGCATGAATATGGATTTAGAGAAACATGTATTTTACTCCACCCTATCTAGTCAAGTTTCAAACAACCTAAACACCTGGGTGATAGATAGTGGGGCTTCCCGACACATAATAGGCTTCACAGAACATTTAGATTCTATAGAGGAAAATTATGATGAAGAAGTAACTATTGGAGATGATACAAATTATCTAGTAAAGGGAATCGGGACCTGCACCATCAACCTCAAAACATACATCTCACTCCAACTCATAGGTGCACTATTTGTACCCGGGATCAAAATAAATCTAGTCTCTATTTCAACACTCAAAGACAAAGGATACATAATTACTTTCATGGAAGGGAAAGTACTAGCTTGGCTCAAGAACTCAAACATCAAGAATTGTCATACTATTGGAACAAGGCATGGAGGCCTCTACAAGCTATGTACTTCTCCCTCTCAAGCCTTAATCCGTGAGTCAACCAATGCAAGTATAATTTTTTTTGATGAATAGTCTTTTCAATTAAATGCAAGTATAATTTGACACAAGAGACTAGGACATTTTCATTTTCATGGCTTAAGCTCTTTAGAGAAGATGGTAAAAAGACTACCTAAGCTCAAACCTGAACATGAAGGGACTTGGAAAGGTTTTTCATTAGGGAAGAACAGAAAAATCACTTTTCACAATAGTGAAAGTAAATCTAAAATTGTACTAGAATTTGTTCATTTTGATTTATGTGGACCTATGTTTGTTCCCTTCATAAGAGGATTTTTGTATTATATTTGTGTACGAAGAATTCTTCAATCTGTTGGGAGCAAGCTCAAACATGAAAACATTAGTGGGTTAGCACATACAATTGATTCAAAAACACATGAAAGAGCAAGCAAGCAACAAAGAACTCAACATAACATCAGATTGAGCTAAAAGTAAGTAACAATGCACCCTATTTTACTCATTTTGATTTGCTCTTCTTGATAGGATGTAGGTGTGCTCTCTCAAACACACAAATGACATGAACCCCCAAGGCAATGCAACTATGGAATGCAAGCTTGAAATCAAAGAAGAAATTCAAGAACTAGTATGGAAAACTAGTCTTAAATCCTTCCCAAAGATGATGCTCAAATTGATATGCAAGATACAAGATTGAAAGCTATGATGCAAGAACTATGCTATGTTATGATATGATATGAAAACTATGATTCAATTTTAACCAAAAAGAACCTAGCATGCAATATCTAAGTGATTTAATCATAAACTAAGAGCATAAGAAAACATGAAATCTAGAGCTATGAACTTCTAAATGCAAAATAACATGATAACTATGCAAAATTGAGAGATGGAAAATGAAGAGGAGAAGGCCTCTATTTATAGAGTTTTGGGAGAGAGGAAGAGGATTGGATGATGTGGCATCTATGTGGCATCCACATAAGAGCCACATAAGGGACACATAGACTTGTAAAGATGGCCAATTTTGAGTCAAAATTGGCATTTAATATTGAGTAGCTCAATATTTCCAAGTGGGAGACAAAGTTGTAAGAAGAAATTAAAGAGGAATGGGTGCCCATTTTGGAGAGAATTTCCCCA
>MU226992.1:486430-513930 GCA_018584345.1 Thuja plicata
TTCCAAGTGGGAGACAAAGTTGTAAGAAGAAATTAAAGAGGAATGGGTGCCCATTTTGGAGAGAATTTCCCCATGTGGGTGAGCATTCCATTAGCCTTAAAAAGGTTAGGAATCACCCATTAAGCATTATTAAAGGATAGTTAGGTGGGGAAGTATACTTAGGAAATGAGGTGATGGGAATCGGGTAGGAATAGGGTAGGCTTTAGAGTAGGATTAATAGGTTCCTAGCTAGGGTTTTAGATTATAATCCAAATTAAATTTGAATAAATCATGCTTTAGAAGAATTAGGAATATGGAGGATTTAATAAATGTAAATTTATTAAAAAGGAGGTTTTATGAGACAAATGTATTTAAATGAAATACATTAGAATAGTATTAAAACTATTGATAAATACTAGCAAATGAAACTATTTAATTGATTAAATTAAATAGTTAGAGGAATAAGAGGGAAAATAATATTAATATTTTTGGACGTCTACAATATTATCTTTGTAGATGACTACTCTAGCAAGACATGGATATACTTTCTAAAATGTAAAGAGTCTGAAGAAATTGTTACGAGGTTTAAAGAAATTAAGGCTCTAGCAGAAATCATATTAGGGAAGGGGATTAAAACACTAATAACAAACAATGGGAGGGAATACACTTCATAAATCTTTCAAAACTTTTGTAAAAATGCTAGGATTAAGAGGGAGTTCATTGTTCCATACAACTCTCAACAAAACAGAGTTGCAAAATGAAAGAACAAAACTATTGTTGAAGCTGCAAAATCCATGATGCATCATCAAAACCTAGAAACTTATCTTTGGGCTGAAGCTTCTAGTAGTGCCGTATACATCGAGAATAGATTCCCACACTGCCATCTAGAAAAAAACCCCTGAAGAAGAATTTACTAGAATTAAACCTAATATAAGTCACATGAGAATATTTGGCTGTCTAGTTTACATTCACATTCATAAAGAGAAAAGATCTAAATTAGAGCCTTCTGGGAATAAGAAAATTCTTGTTGGGTATAGTGAAAATTCTAAATCCTACAAATTTTACATTCCAGGGCAAAGACATATTGAACTAAGAAGAGATGTGATATTTGAAGAAGATATTGCATTTACAAGATCCAAGGATGAAAATGAAATAAATGATGAAGATCCTCAAAAGGATCACTCTCCTGAGATTCAGAGGGACACTAATAAAATCATAGAAGACAATAATTTCATTGAACCCATGGATACCTCTGATGAATCTAGAGTAAATAATAAAAAACCTCTATGGGCTAGGAAGATGATTGAGGAAGCAGGAAAATATGCAGCCCCTCCAGGAACTTTCAGACAAAGCAAAAGACCAAATAGATTTTCCAGTTATGTTGCACTCATGAGTGAACTTAAAAATTTAGAGCCCTTAAATGTAGAGGAATCCCTTCAACATAAAACTTGGAAGGATTCCATGATAGAAGAGTATAAATCCATTCTCAAGAATGATGTCTGGGATATTGTACCCAGACCCAAAGATAGATTGGTGGTCTCCTCCAAGTGGTTATTTAAAATTAAACATGCAGAAGATGGAGGCATTGAAAAACATAAGGTTAGGTTTGTTGCAAGAAGCTTCTCTCAGAAAGAAGGTATTGACTATGAAGAAACAATTGTTCTCGTTTCCAGGTATACCTCAGTCAGAGCTGTAATTGCTATTGCTGCATTTAAGGGATGGAAAATTCATCAAATGGATGTAAAGATTGCCTTCCTAAATGGAGTGATTGAAGAAGAAGTATACCTAGAAAAACCTAAATTATTTTTGGTGCATGATAAATAGTCCCATGTCTGCAAATTGAAGAAAGCACTATATGATCTCAAACAAGCTCCTCGAGCTTGGTATGAAAGGATATATCATTATCTATCAAAACTTGGTTTCTCCTAAAATGATGGATACCCAAATCTATACTTCAAGGTAATAAATGGATATATGTTGACTCTGATTCTTTATGTTGATGATTTGTTAATCACAGGAGAAGACCATCTCATCACCAAGTGCAAACTAGATCTTTCATCTGAATTTGACATGAAAGATTTAGGAATTCTTCACTACTTCCTAGGTTTAGAAGTATGACAACAAAAAAATGACATTATTCTAAATCAAGGGAAGTATACTATTGATATCCTAAAAATATTTAGGATGATGGATTGCAAGCATATGTCTACTCCAATGGAAAAAATCTGCACAAGCTAAAAGAAGAAGCTACTGATTCATAGACTGCAGATCCTACTCTCTATAGATAGATAATTGGATCTATGATGCACTTGATAAATACTAGACCATATATTTTTTATGCAGTGAATTCACTTAGTTAGTTCATGTATGAACTAGAGAAATTACACTTAGTAGCAACTAAGCACATCTTAAGGTATCTCCGCGGCACAATCAAATATGGATTAAGATACTAATATGTAGATCTTAACTTGCATGGGTACACTGAATCAGATTAGGCTGGAAATATTGTAGATCAAAAAAGAACCTCACGACGTTGCTTCAGTTTAGGATCAGCTATGATATCTTGGTTTAGTAGAAAGAAATCATTAGCTCGGAGCTCCACAAAAGAAGAGTATATTGCAAAATCTATGGGGGCACGAGAAGTAGTATGGTTGAGGAAAAATCTAGTTGGATTATTTGGAAAACCACTAGATCCTACCATCATCCATTGTGAAAACTAGAGTTGCGTAAAACTCTCCTTGAACCTAGTATTTCATAAAAGATCTAAATACATTAAGATACTGTATCACTACATTAGAGACATGGTGGAGAAAAATGTAGTCGAGTTGAAGTATGTTAGTACAGATGACCAAACAACATACATCCTCACCAAACCTCTTGCAAAAACAAAGGTAGAACATTTCATTGGTAAGATTGGTATGGTTGTAATTAGCGAGAATAAGTCTCAACACCTTTGATCATTGTGGTTGAACCAACAATAGTGGGTTAGAATTTTTCGGAGGAAGCAATTCCACCTGAAATTCACAAAGTAGTTGGATTAAGAAAGTTCTTTTGATAGAAAGTACTTTCTATCTATTGGTAAACAAATTGTTCTTTTTGTATCGCTCAGTTGGTAGACAATATCTGGCCGGGTGTGGCCTTTTTGTATAGTGAAGCGGATGGGGCCTTTGGTGGTGTGGCCACTCTTTGGAACCCTTGTAAGTTATCTAGTAACACTATGGCTTTCTCTCATAACTTCCTTGCTATTTTGTTTACTTGGAATAATAGTTCTTGGTACTTGTATAATATCTACGCTCCTAACACTAGAGGAGAACATAATAGAATCTAGGGGAAATCTCCAACCTCATAGAAAATAATCAAGGTCACCCTACTATGTGTGCGAGAGATTTTAATACTCCCTTATTCCCCTCTGAGAAGAGTGGGGGCACTTAGTATTTCTTGGACAGTATGCAGGAGCTAGCTGATTTTATAAGACACAATGACCTGGTCAATATGGACCTGCAGGGACTGGGGTTTACCTGGTCAAACAAAAAAAAGGGTAGACACCTCATTCAAGTTAGACTAGATAGATGGTTGGTTTTAGGGGGTTGGAATATTGCTCCTTTTCTCAACCTTTCTCACCTTGCAAGAACGGTCTCTGACCACTCCCCTCTGATCCTTGAATGGGAAGAGAGGAAAATAAATGGACCCCATCCCTTCCATTATGAAATTATGTGGCACTCTCATATTGAGTTTGAAGAATGTATTAATAAATGGCAGAATACCCCGGTGAAGGGAACAACTAGGTTCAGAATTGCTGAAAATTTGAAAATCATCAAAAGGGAGGCCCAAAGGTGGAGCAAAACCAAGTTTGGTGACATCTTCCAATGCAAAAAAGACCTTGAGAATAAAATGACCATCCTCCAAAAGGACATGGCTATGGGGGAGGCAACCTAGGAGGAGCATTGGGAGGAGGAAGAATGGAGAAACAAATGGAAACAAAACCTTAAGAGGGAGGAGATTTTCTGGAAGCAAAGGTCACAGGTTCAATGGCTGAAGGAAGGTGACCATAACTTTGCCTTTTTCCACAGATCTTCCTCCATCCATAAGAGAAGAAATACTATTAAATCCCTAGAAGCTGATGGGAACTTGCTCTCGGAGGGGGACGACATTGGTAATCATGTTGTTGATTTATTCCAAGGAATCTTTCGAAGACCACCTCAACCTAGGGTGGATGCTAATTTTGACTCCCTTATGGTTGTTATCCCCAATATTGTCTCTGAGGGAGACAACAAGATCCTTTTATCCAAGGTCTCAAAGGAGGAAGTTAAACTGGCAATTTTTTCCATGGGAGCCTATAAATCTCTGGGTCCAGATGGGTTTCCCCCGAACTTCTTCCAACACTTTTGGGGGGTTGTTAAGTATGACCTCATCCATGCGGCCCGTGACTTCGTCAGAATGGGCAGTATCCTAAAAAGACTCAACAAAACTTACATTTTCTTGGTACCTAAAGTGCCAGACCCTAAATGCTTGAGTGACTTCTAGCCTTTAAGTCTTTGCAACACTACCTATAAAATCCTATCTAAAATAATTACCAATAGGCTCAAACCCCTCCTTGGAAAAATCATCAACCCCAACTAGAAGGGGTTCATCCTGGGAAGACAAATTCTTGATGCTGTTATCACCACCCATGAAATCATTCACTCCATGGAGAAAGGTAAAAATACTGGTATGGCTTTGAAACTGGACATATCCAAAGCTTATGACAAGGTTATTTGGAATTTTCTGTATGAGGTTCTCAGGAAATTTGGGTTTCATGAAAAGTTCATCAATATTATAAAGGTGGTAGTGGAAACGATCAACTTTGCTATGCTAGTCAACGACACTCCTTTGGGATCATTTTCTCCTGAAAGGGGCTTACATTAGGGGGACCCTCTTTCCCCCTACCTTTTCCTCCTGGTGGCTAAAGTTCTGGCTTGAAACTTACTGAAATTTTAAAATGCTGGTTCTATTGCTGGTTTTAAACCAGCTTCCACCCTCAACCCTGAGGTTTTGCAATAATTTTTTGATGATACATTTCTCTTTGGAAAATCCTGCATCCATGAAGCTAGAGAGTGGAAACACCTTTTGAACAATTATGCTTTGGCATCGGGACAAGTGATCAATTACAACAAAAGCAAAATTTACTTCTTCAACACTGAATTGAGAATACAGACTCTAATTGTGGATTGCCTGGGTTGTAAGGGAGCTTCTCTCCTAGATACCTATCTTGGTCTTCCTCTCACGGTGAAGGAAGTTGCTGATGAGTTCTGGAACTCTATTTTGGAGAAAATATAGAAAAAATTGGCAGGTTGGAAAGGCAAGGTTCTCAGCAATGCTGGGAAACTCCAACTTCTTTTGGCTGCACTCCAAGGTATCCCAGTTTATTTCCTATCCCTTTTCAAAATTAATGATAGGAATATGGAGAAACTAGAAAAAATCCAGAGGAATTTTCTTTGGTCTGGGACGGAGGAAAAGGCTAGAATGAACCTGGTCAATTGGGACATTGTCTGCTAGCCAAAGGTGGTTGGAGGGTTGGGAGTGAGAAAAATCAAGGACCTGAATAAAGCACTCATCTCTAAATTGGGCTGGCAGCTCTTTAGAGGAACCACGGGATGGTGTAGGATTATGGAGGCAAAATATTTCTACAATGACCAATTCCCCTATGGGAAAAATCTTCCCTCTGGCTAAAGAATATGGAATTTCATCTATAAAAGCAAAGGAAGTCTCTTCAAAGGTCTAAAATGGCTGGTTAGTAATGGCACTCACATCCATTTCTAGGATGATTGGTGGGTGGGGGAAAAACCCTTGGGACAGACAAAGTTTGGTACTATCAAGGATAGACTGATCTCCCAATTTGGGGATAAAGTCAGCAATTACATCTCCCAAGGTAAGAATTGGAAAGCTCTTGTTGATGCTTTCCAGGACCAGTTACAAGTCCCGCCTGACATAGCAAAAATCTAGAAGCTCATTGAAGGCATCAGAATTCCTATTTCCCAGACCGAAGACAAAGTCATTTGGTGCCATAAAAACTCTAGGGAAATAATGGTGAAGTATGCTTATCTAACCAATTTGAAGACTGTGGCGGATGAAAATAGCTAGGGGAAAGTCTGGACTCCCAAACTAATCCCAAAAATCAATTTCTTCTGGTGGACTGCCCTTCATGGTAAAATTCTCACACTTGATAATCTCCAGAAGAGGGGGATACAATTAGTTAACAGATGTGCTCTCTATAAAACTCATTCAGAATCTATCAACCACATCCTCATCCACTGTCCTTACGCGTCCCAGGTCTGGACCAAAATTCTAGGTATTATGAGACTAAATTGGGTCTTCACAGAGGAATTAGACCAATTTGTATGCAACTAGGGAAACCTTGGGAAGCACTCGCTTATCAACATGCTTTGGAGATTGTTACCTCTGCATATCTGCTGGAGCCTATGGAAGGAAAGGAACAACCAGATTTTTAGAGGGGAGGAAAATGATGCTGAGAGAATGACACGTCTAACTGTGAATCCGCTGAAGGAAAACCTGTCTACCTACCAATGGAAACCTCCCACCTCCCCCCCAAGAGTCTTGACTATTTAATTGCTAAGGTTTGGCAATTACCTTCCTCCTTCTATAAGTTTGACTGTTCAAAGGTTATGGCTAGACTGAATACCAAATGGTCCCCCCTGGAGGAAAATTTCACAAAAATGAACTTTGATGGAACTGCTTCAAATGGCTCTACTATGGGTGGAGGTATCCTCCATGATAATAATGGTAAGATGATCATTTCCTATGTGATAAACCTTGGCGTGGGGTCCAATAACATGGCTGAAATCTTAGCCCTTTTATGGGGCCTAAAGGTGGTAGTTACCTTGGGACTTAAAAGACTGGTTAAAGAGGGGGACTCCAAAATCATCATTGAGATGGTTAAAGGAAATGCTAAAGTTGGCTAGAAATTGTCCTATCTGCTGCAAGACATCTAGTCGCTTCTCCCCAGATTTGATGAGTTTAAACTTCAGCACATTTTTTGGGAGGGAAATGCCATGGTTGACAAGCTGGCAGCCACGGGGCTCAATCAACATGGTCTTAGATGCTGGAGGAACCTGGGCTCCCTTTCCAAGCAAACTTATTTTCTTGTCGAAAAAGAAAATTTCTAACCTATGAAGTACAAGCTTGACTATGATTGGACAGATGAGGCGGTAGATAGAATCACAAGGATTGGGCGGGATTCAAATTCTAAAAAATTAATGGGAAAGGCTTTTAATATTTTTAGAAGTCTGAAAAGATAGGCTATTTACTCCAATTTAGGGAAAAGTACGGGCCTTTTCAAATTTCAAACTGGCATGGAGAATAACACGAGGCAAGATGCGCTAGACATGACGGATAGGGCTAGGTGGTGCATTAATTATGAGGAAAGTAATCATTACAAGATATGCAAAAACTCTGCAATTAATCCAGCCAATCTTGCGACTGGTACTTGTCATTTCAAAAAGATAGACTTTATTCCCTTCTGGTTTTTTGTCCTATGCAATTCTATTTTCTGGTTCTGGATTGGTAAAGTCCGCAAGACGCTGGTTTGGAGAGTGTCTGGTGTTGGTGCGAAAGGTGTTATGTCAGTGGAGATACTGATTGGGATTAATCTCGAGTATAGCTCTGATATGGGTTGCGATATGGTGAGGGTGGAACCCTCTAGGATTGAGGCCAGGTTTCTCAAAAACCAGTGCGCGATAACCTATTTGAAGGAAGGTGGGTTTTACCCATACATGAAAGCTATGGGAGGGTGTGATAAAATTATCTTCATGCAGGTGGTTAAGACTTGGTCAGAATGCAAAGTTACCATAAATGGCATTACCTTCTAGTTTAACGAAGAAGTCACTGCTCAGGCCATGGGTCTCTCTACAGAGGGAAAAAAGTGGAAAAATATTACTAAGAGCCGCGATGACACTGGAAAGGCAAGATTTTTCAAAAAAACTGAGATTCCGGTTCCAATCCATGGAGGATTTAAAAGGGAGGAATTACCTAGCCCATGGAATGATGTTTGCCTCATTCTCATGAAGTACATCACCCTAGAAGGCCACTTCGACACATGCTACAACTACCATTTTCCCCTACTCAATCACTTCAGGTACAATGATATTATATCCTTCCTATTCTTTCTCCTGCACTCTCTTGAAACTTCAGTTTTAGATGTTAGAGAAAAGTTAAAAGCCAAGCAAAATTACTGTATCCTCCACCAAGGGCTTATCCTCCGCATCTATAATTTCCACCTTGCCCTTTGTCCCCCTAGAATTGTGTCTCTACAGGGTTATACCATGCCTAAGAGCACTATGGAAGTGATGAGCATTCCTAACCCCTCGTCTTCATCCAAAACCCCAAATAAAAAAATTAATGCTGGGTCCACGGGTGGTATCCAAATCACCATTGATTTGGAGGAGGATGAGGAAGATACTGAGAAAAGACGGAGGTCCCACAGAATTGCCAAAACTCCTTTCAAGCAGAAAGCTGTTAGGAAATGATACATTGAAGAGGAGGACGAAATAGAAAATTCAGAGAAGGAGGCTAAAAAAAGCACCACCAGTGGGAACAATAAAAAAGGGGAAAAAAGCAAAATCAAGGAAAAAGAAAAAGGTAAAGTCCCGCAAGATCTGGATGGGGACAAAAAAAGCCTCAATTCTACCCATGTCTTGGCCAGCTTCACTATGCCTATCATGGACCTTTCCAAGGGAAAGATTCCCGAAGATAAGATCGTGGACTCATAGAGCACTTCCCTGCTATCTGCGAACCCTCAGGTGGAGGCGGAGGAGCCCAAGGGAGAGGTGAATTCCAAAAGTGGATCCCCACAGGTTAAGGATAGGATGAATAAGAGCCTTCTGGCCATGGAGAATGAAATTGCCCATGTCTAGAAGGAGGTTAAAAATCTTCATGCTTCCTCCCTGGACTCGGTGTCCAAAGAGGATATGACAATGGTCAATGAGAAAATTAAAAACCTGAATGATAGCTTCAACAAAGTTGCTGGATTCAAGGTGAAAGTTATGCACTCAGCGGCTACCACTCTCCAGCTCCTGCAAATGGTAAAGGGGTATTCTCAGGAGGAAGCACACAAGAACGAGAGGATTTTCCAATTCCTTGTGGAGGATTGGATTAAGCTACTGTTAGAAAATGGGGGTAAAAACCCCAAATAACCTCCTCTTTTTCCATGCTTTGCTTTGTCTCTATTTTTTGTTGGCTAGCCACTAAGGGCTCTACTGTGATTCTGATGAACTCTTACTATGGGATTAGACTCAACTCCATGCATACTAAAAGTAATCTTTGCTTTTATGGTTTTTACTTTCACAGACTGGTTACCAGCTTCAAGGTGAAGCTGGGATCTGTTAGGCTTTACTCTTACTACTCATTTAGTTGTAATTACTGCTTTACCGCTACTTATTTTTCTTGCTTTAATATTAAGTACTTAGACTTATACTTGCACAGAATGGTTACGAGCTCCAAGGTGATGCTGGGGTCTGTCAGGGAGTACAGGTTGGTTACCAGCTCCATGATGGAGTTGGGGTCTGTTAGTCTTTTTTTCTGGTTTTTGATGCTGAAAAAGGGTATTGGGTGAGGGTGTTTTGACCCCTATGCTATACTGGTTGTCTGCTGGTTGTATGCACTTCTCATGCTCGATATGTCCTTTCGGGTCACCCCCTTGTCTTGGCTTCTTTTTCTAATAAAAAACAAATTTTTCTTTTTCACTTTAACTCTAAAATACCCAAATCTTAAAGTAACAATCAAATACAATAGTTGGGAAATGTAACTGAATAACTGATTTCCCTCTGAATTTGAAGGTATAAATCCCTTAAATGATTAATCTTCAACAAATTTTGTTCTTCCCTAATCTAAAGGGGTTTGTTCTTAACCTAAGAACATAAGAGGCAATCTGAACTAGGCCTAGACAGGAACTAGCTCAGGTAAGTAGATTCAACTTTCTATCTAGCCAAATTTTAAGACTTTACAAAACATATAAGATCCTAAAATTGGTAATGCAAGTATTGATAATGAAAATGCAAATGCAAAACTAAAGATCAATGATAACTCATCGATGATGAATCAATCTATTTCATAAGAACATCTCTCAGAATCTATGGAGAACACCCATATTTCCCCTCCATTAACCATATTAAATCATAATACAGAACTTTAGTTCAATCTTGAACTGTAAATCCAATTTAAAGAAATGTTCAAATTGACAGAAAGATAAATGCAATGGAACAGTTAAAGTATTGGCATACAGACATAAACAAATTTGACTCAACAAAAATGAAGTTCTTTACACCAAAATTTAGCTGACCTTTGTATTGATTTTCAAAATAGTACATATAGATTTTCAGAGTTTGACCATTACAAAAAGAGGTAACCAAAACGGTTCAACTTCCCTAACCAGAAATGATAAACTAAAGTTTATCTATTATAAACTCCATCAAAAATAATACAAGAGAGAATATTTATGTTTCTATTTTCTTCCCGTTATCTATTTTTTCCCTATAGGCAGTGACAGTTGCGATGACCTCAATTAGCTCTTCATGTTTATTGATATGTACATTGGTATATCTGATGAGCCACCTGGAGTGATCTTTGGTCAAGTTCTTAACTGCATCTACTTGATCCTTCAAATCTTCCATAGCTTTATAGACGCACCTACTCAACTGTTGGAGTTCTGGCACCTTATCCAAATGAGAAGAAGACTATTCTGCCAGCTTATCTACATAGTCACTAAAGGATTTCTGCATGTTGGTCACTCCAATCATTTCTTTCCCTTCACCACTTGTTTGTGACTCAGTGTGAAGACCCCGGAGGATTTTAAAATCTTTTCTCTACTCTTCTTTGATTTTAACATCTGTCGGTTGTAGTCCTCCTTCGGCTTGCATGATCATCTTGGTCTTAAACTCTAGGCTTTGAAGCCACTCAATCGAAGGATCATCTCCTTTCTATAGGATATCGACCTTTATTGCCTCCTTAGTCTTCATTTTAACTACTACATTCAGCGTGACTATGCATTCTTGACACTTTACCCTCTCCGTTGTGAGAGTCTGCAAATTCTTTTCAATGTAGCTCCTCTCTTTCTCCAACTTTAGTAGAGTGTTACCCAGCTGCTCAATAACTACCAGCCCTTTGGATTTGAGCCTCTCGATCCATCATTTACCAATCTATCCAAAATATCTCTCTTCCTGTAGCTTGGCTATGATAGCTTGATTCTCTACAACATTAGGATCGAAAGTGGTTTTGTCGCTCAAAATGCTGGCAAATGGAGTAACTAACTATCTGATAAAGTTAGTTTAGTGACCTCTACTTTAAGCTGGACTTTAGTGGTCTTGAGCTCCTCGAGCTCTTCTTCAATTAAAATGTTAGTGGATTTCCACCAATCCACCTTAGTATCATGGCGAGCCAGTCCCATATCAAATGATTGTAGCTCGAAATCGACAGTGGTCAAATCCTCAATCTTGCCTTCTTTTGTGGGCTTCGCTACCTCCACGGTGAAGTGCCCTATTTCTAGGTCTCGACCTAATGTAGATAGAGTCTTTTCTTTCTTCACCTTTCTCATTGTAGCACAAGACTGTAGAGACTGTGAGAGAGTATCCTTGCTGGGATCTCCTTTTTCTATCCTCTTCCTCTTGCACTCTAAAGTGTTCTCTATCCAAGACTCTGCGCTAGTGACTTTAGTGGCAGAGACCAATTCTTCTATGAACAACTTCTTGATGACTGGAGGAGTAGCTTTAGGCCTAGATGAAAATGGATTCACTGAGGTATGGGAGGAGGAAACTGATTTAATAACTTGAGAAACCTTCTGTTGCTTTCCAACCTCTTCATCTGATTCTGTGGCTGCAGTGCTGGAACTATCTTCACCCACTTCCACTATGACAGGAGACCCTCACCTTGGAGTATCTTGGGTCAAGGTATCCCCTTGCGTGCCCATGATACTGACTTTGGCTGGTTTCTCTATTTTTGTACTCTTGATAGGCTTATTCATAGACTTGACTGGTTATGTAGAGACCGCTTCTTCTGTGGAACCAATAATAGGGGCTAAGCCATCTCCACATGTCTTGTCCAATGGGATCATCTTTTCAGGAGGCTCATCACCTGCACCCGCTAGTTGAGTTAGCTCCTTGGCTACGGTCAGGATAGTTGCTAAAGATGATGTAGGGGTACTCCCAGTCTCTTTTGCTAGAGTTTGTCGTGACAAAGGCCTCCTTTCTGACCACTTCCTCCTGCTCGCCGTCCATTCAACCCATTGCTCTGTTCTTCTGTAAATCCCACCCTTCAAGGTCTCCAAGTCATCCATAGCTTGAGCTAGCATGGGTTTAGAGCTTATAGGAAGGGGCTTAATCTTCTCTATGTATGTGTCGTCATACATGTGTTGGCCATCATCTTCTATGCCTTCAACTGCAATCTTAACTTTGAACCTTTTAATTTATTTGATAGTTAATCTTGCATAGAACTGATCCCTTCTTTCTAGGTCATCTTTACAGTTTGCCCAATAATCTTCTATGTCATCAATGTCATGAATATAACGACCCATTTGTAAGTAATCTCAGGCATAGTTTACTGGATCATACTGCGGCCTTAGAACATCATATGTTTCTAATTGAAACTTCTTTGAGAATGATTTCAATACATTCTTTGCATCGGACCGAGACACACAACTGTAGGCTCCAATAGTCATCGGGAAATCATAGCCTTTCTTTCAGGCGCCTACATAGATTAGGTTCACCTAGACCGCTTGCCTCATCACCTTAACCAACACGATCATGTCATCTAGATATCTGGGTAGCTTTAGAGGGAAATCATCAAATCCTGCAAGACAAATGTATGAGAAATTTACAAACTGGATAAAATAAGCTCCAAATTGGCTGAGGAATGCCATGGCTTCTAGAGAAAATCTCCTTTTTGGGAAACCTTGTAACTCCTTGCACAGTCTCATTGTAAATGCATCATTAACTTTGAGATATTCAGTATAACAGTTATGCAATTGCAAACAAGGGAAGAACTCATAACTCTTAACATCTTCTGGAAATTCTTCTAGCCTAGGAAGTCCTGGCCAAAGTTGAATTGTAGCTAAGATGTATAGAAAAAATGAGGACATATAGAACTCATTCTGGTGCTTAGCTCTATTTAGGGAATTTGAGAGGTTTTCACTTACCATGTGAGCCCAATCAATGGAATGATGCTGAGAACAGATCACTTAAACCAGGAAGAAATGGTGCTTAATGAAATTAAGTGCATCGCTCTCACCTCTGATCCTATGAAGCAATACTAGGATGTCCATGATTTTTGGCTTCAGGTTTGTGACATATAGTGTTTTGGGAAACTTTCCCTTGGCACTCCTCGACTCCAGTAAGCACATCTTCATTATCTCCTTCTTCCATACAACCTTCTTCACTACATACTCAATAACCACCTGACTGTAGGTCATCTCTGAGTATTTGACTTGCTCTGGAATACGAAGGGAGTTTTGGATGGATTCGCAGTCAATAGGTAACAACACTGTATCATCAGGCAAGAGAATTTGCTTAGTGTCTGGGTTATAGTGAGCGATGCATTCTCAAACCAGTTCTAGGACTTGGATCGCAACAGGAAAGTTGACAACTTCGACTAACCCACTCTCCTTTAGCTTTTCAGTAATGGGGTGTATCTTCTTAGCATTCAGCGTGCTGTGAAAGCTTTGCATATTGAAGAATATCAAAGAGGTATCCATGATTTTGTGCTAGTCAGAAGTAATTTCGTTCATCCCATAGAACCCCATAAATTTGGCTGCTATGCTTCAATAGATTTGAATCAGAACTTAGGAATCTATCTCAGGAAAAATGAAAGAAAGAGATAATTGTTGCTGGAGGTTTCAATTCAGATAATTTGTCAAACAGATGGTAAATTCTGTTTGAAACACTTCAACAATTTTATAACTTCTAACTTCTTACCTTTAACGACTGACTTCCCGCGCCACATGAATGAAAGGGCTTAAGCATTTATGAGAAATTCCGTTAAGAGGTAAAATGACTTTATTTGAATTAATTACTTTACCTCTACAGGCCGTTAAGAAACATCTTTTCACTTTTGATAACTATAATGGTAAATTTTTAGAGGTAGCGGATAATTAATTTTCCGCTTCTCCTTTGGGTGGAGAAACACTGTTGGAGCACTCTTTATTCAAAAATCCGCCACTCAGAAACTTTGACTTGTTACAATACTAAAATGGCATGTTATGATTTCATCTGCTTCCTTTATGCCTTGAATCCCCTCATAAGTTAGTTTTTCTTCATGAATCTTGCATATGACGATCTGGCAGAAAATGCATCTTATGGGTCGAAACCTACCTATTTGAAGTAGCAGAGAAGCCACTCTCTGCTTTTCTTCCGATAACCTTTGATATCTGATTTCTCATAATTTGATCATTCTCTTGGCCCATACGGATTCATTCTGAATGCAATAATATTTCTAGCCTCAATTATCTATCTCGAACTTCTAATGATCGCTGAGACCTTTAAAAATTGTTGGCCATGGAAAAGGCACTCTGTAGGTGATTATCTGACAGGGAGAAGCCCATAACCAATTTTCTGCCGATGAGACAAAAATGAAGTATCAAAGCTAAAGATTCCAAAATCACATAAGATCATTGATAAGAACTTCTAAATTGTGACCTTTATCAGATTTGGGAGCTTAACCTACCCAATATGATATGATTCCGGATAACAACCCCCGACTTACAAAGGAGAAGGAAAATTGAGAAAATATGATAAAGGATTCTCTAGCCTAAAGAGAAAAACTAGACTTAGAATCATGACTTACAAGATGTTTCAAGACCACTACTACACACCAAACATCCATTTTGCTCTAAAGATATGCAGAACAAAAATGCGGCAACAACTGGCTCTGTCTAGGGACTTGGATATTCTCATGTCCAAGCAAGGAACTCAAGTCTCTGGTTTTGCAAAGTTCAATAAAGGCGGCTCACAAAAAAACTAAAGAAAAACATGGAAATAAAACAAGGAAAGGAAAACTAACTAAGGAAAACAAAAATAGGAACTAAAGGTAACTATAATACAATACAGGGGTTACATGTTTCAGATTCAGGTCTGGTACAACTTCAAGTCCTGACCATTGTATGTCAGGGGAAGTGTTTCGCCATCTGGATAAGTCAATTTAAAGGAATTCTTCTCAAACACCTGATGGATCTTGAAAGGTCCTTTCCATAGTGTTTCAAATTTTCCATGCATACCTTTTGGTGCTCTGCGTTTGTCCCATAGCAGTACCATATCTCCTTCCATAAATTTTTGAGGCCTGCTCCTTTGTCAAACAAATTCTTCAAACACATTTGATGCTGTGTGATGTGATGTACCATCTTATCTCTTTCCTCTTCAAGCTTTTTTAAATATAGGATCCTCTTTTCTAAACCATGTTTATATATGCCATCCTCTAATGCTGTCCTTAATTTACAAGTTGCCAATTCCAACGACAGTGGGAGACTGGCCTCAACTCCATAGACCAGCACAAAGGGGGAAACACTAATATCTCTTTTGGGGGTCACCCTATCCACCCATAGTGCTTCATGGATTTTCTTATGCCAGGTTATTTGATTATCTGCCACAAGTTTCTTCATGATTTTTACCAAGTTCTTGTTGCTGGATTCCGCCTGATCATTTCCTTGTGGGAAATAGTCAGATGAGTGGCTGACCATAATGCCATACTTATAACAAAATTCAGTAATTTCCCAAGAAGATAAATATGTGGCATTATCCATTACTAGCTTGATAGATACCCCAAACCTTACCATGATGTTTTCTTTAATAAACTCACATACTAATTCAGATGTAGTTCTCTTAGTTGCTTTCACCTCCACCCATTTTGTGAAGTAATCTATCACAGTGATTATATAGGTATGGACCGCATTGGATGTGGGATTTATAGGACCAATAAAATCAAGGCCCCACTACTGGAAGGGGCCTTCAATGATCACTGGTCTAAGAGGAAGAGCTACTAACTGTGGCTTTCTAGTAAACATTTTTCACTTCTCACATCTTGCTACCCAATGGTATGCATCTTTGAACATTCCCGACCAATAATAACACTACATCAATATCTTGAATGCAGTTGCTGATGAAGAGAAATGTCTCCCGCAAGCTTCATCATGGAACACTTTCAAATTTTTTTCCTGTTTTTGTTTGTCTACACATCGGAGGAAGGTCCCATCTATTGATCTTTTATACAACCTATCTTCCCAAATAACATATTTAGAGGTATTCAACTTTAAATCTCTCCTTTGCATACTTACTGCCAAAACCAATTGTGTTGCTTCAGGATCTTTATCCACTTTATTTTCTGCTATTGCTTTACACAGTGCATTTCCTCTTACCAACTTGGTGGGCTTGATTTCTATGTCATATTCCCAAGTCTTAGCCACCCATGCTCCTCTATTATTACATCCCATGTCTTGTTGAGTTAATACACTTTTTTTCTGTAATATCAGGCACATATACAATGGAGTGAGAATGTAAGATATAGAATCTAATTTTTTTTAAAGCCTTTACTACAGCGAAAGTGTGTTTCTCAGTCTGAGAGTATTTCAACTCATGATCTTTCAGAGGTGTGCTCATAAAGGCGATAGGGGCTTGAACCCCTTCCTCATTTTCTTGCATGAGAATAGCAGACAAAGTATGCTCATAGGAGTAACAATAAATTATGAAATCTTCCTTGTAATTTGGGTGACACAATATGGGAGCATTGGCTATGGCGTTCTTAATATTTTTGAAGGCTTGTTTTTCGGGATCATTCCATTTAAAATTCACATTCCCTTTAATCATATCCACTATGTATTTGGTACTTTCTGAAAAATCTGGGACAAATATTCTGAGAAAATTTACCTGACCAAAGAATGATTTTACTCTGGTTTTATTCACAGGTAAGCTCAATTGCTGGATTGCTCTAACTCTCTCTAGATCAATTCTTATACCTTCTTGAGAAACAATGTGTCCCAGTAATTTCCCTTCAGTCACATAGAAGACTGACTTCTTGGGATTTAAAGAAATCCCATCTTCTCTACACCTCTGCAACACTTTCCTCAAGTCTCTTATGTGATCTATCCTTTTTCTAGAAAAAACTGTAAGATCATCCATATACACACCAACTATTTTATTCTTCATATCACTAAAGGAAAGATCCATACCTCTCTGAATGGTAGCCCCGACATTGATTAACCCAAATGGCATTCTATGGTAAGCGAAAGTACCCCATGCAGTAGTGAAGGGTGTCTTGTGTTGATCTTCCTTCTCCACTTCTATCTGGTTGTACCCTGAGAAGCCGTCCATCATGGACATCATTTTGGCTCTGGCAATGGTATGTAACATGTGGTCCATGTTAGGAAGAGCGTAATTATCTTTCAAGGAAGACTGATTAAGGTTTCTAAAGTCCACACAAATCCTTATTTCTCCATTTTTATTTCTCATGGGAACTATATTTGCTACCCAAGTTGAATGGTGAATAGGATATATGATCTTAGCCTTCAACATTTTATCAACTTCCCTGAAAATCACATCCGCAACTTTGGGATTATAATTCCTTTGTTTCTATCGGAATGGAACAGTTTCGGGATTTAGAGGAATTTGATGTTTGAATTTACCATCCATGAAGCTTTTTAAATCTTCATAACTCCATGCGAAGACGTCCTGGTATTCTAGGAAGAGTTTTTTGGCTTCTTCCCTTTCTTCCTCAGTACAACATTTCCCAATGTTGATCATCTTTGGGTCTTTCTCACTTCCAGTGTTTATCTTTCATATTTTCTAGTGGTAGGACCTCTCTCAATCCTCTTCTTCTTAACAAAGGTATCATGCCTATTGAAAAGATTTTTGAGTGTAACCAAATGAGGAGGGATAATTTTACCTTGCAATTGAATGATATCCGACTTATATTTCTTCTGATTGTTCTGACAATATTCTTTATGACTACTAGGAGTATCCTTATGAAAATCATCGTTGCTCTCCAAAAAGAGAAGGAGATTTTGATCATCTTTGAACACCTGCCAATCTTCCACATTGTTAGGTACAGAGAGTTTGTACACCACTTCTATTTGATATTTATTATCCTTAAAATCTGGATGAGGGAGGAGCAATGAGGCCGATACTGCTAAGGAGTTTGCCTTAGAATTCAACTCTCTTGGCACATATTCAATAAAGAATGCATCTAAGGCTTCAATTTCTTCCCATACCCTGTTCCTGTAGTTTTTTAATCTATGATTCTTCATAGAGTATTGATTTTTCACTTGGTGCACAATTAACTCAGCATCACCTCGAGCCCTTAGGATTTTTACACCTCTCTCTTTTGCAACAATAATTCCTAGAAGTAGGGCCTCATACTCCGCTGTGTTATTGGTGTTCCCAAACTCTAATTCGTAAGCCATGGGCTCACATTCTCCATCTGGCGATATCAATACTACACCTGCACCAGATCCTGAGGATGCACAGCTACCATCAAACTCCAGAGTCCAAATTTGTGGTGACATTTCTTCAACGAAAGGCTGATCTTTCTTTTCTCTAGGTTTGGCTTCTTCTTCATGATTATCTGTGAATAACATGTAGTTACCAAAATCCATTTCTTGGTATAGAATTTGGGATTTAGGGTTATCAGATTTGAGCACTGTGAACTTTTCTTTCTCTTTAGGAACCAATTTTATCTTTTTGTTACCCACCAAGATCAAAGCTTGAGACCAATCCAACTTTATTTCTCTTCCTAGATCTCTGCAAAAACTCCTGCTTAACAACAAACCATAACTAGCAGGTATATCAGCAACCAATATAGTTAATAAAATTCTCTTCTCGGGGTGTTCTACTAGAGCCACTTGAGCATCTTTGATTTGTCCAATCAAGGGGACCTCTTTAGCATCCATAGAATAACATCTACCATGGGCTTTGGTGAGGGTCAGACCTAAGGCCTTGGCTACAATTTATGGCATCACATTGTCTAAGGCACCATAATCTATTATGCAATTACTCAACTTGCAACCATTGATAAATAATGACACATAGAAAGGGTCAGGCTTTCGCCCAGGGGAAGTAGCCAAAGCTGATGACTCTCCTTGTTCAAATAGACCTACCAAAATGGACTCTTCTTCTATTGAAGCTATAAAATTTTGATTTAAATCTTGGGTCTCTCCTTTACAGAAGTCCACTCATTTTTGCAATTCTACAGGATTAGACTTGAGATAATCTATGGGAGAAATCTGAAGTCTGGAATATTTGTAGAATTGAATAATATCAAAAGAATTTTGTTCCTTACCGGGTTGCAAAATTTTCACTACCTTTGGGCGGAGGTGCGGAAACATAGGCTTTATCTTTCTGATTCTAAGTTAATACTACATAAGATGTCCCATCTATAGTAGCATAACATGCTTCATCTCATTCTAAATCTGATATGTACTCAAAAAATAAGTTTTCTTGAGTCGCCATGTGAGCACAAATCTAATTCAGCTCCAGATGCTCCAACATTCCATTCATCTGTTTGATGCATCTGCTAGGCACGAGATACAACGGGGCATCTTTCTCCATCATGATCTATTGTCAGGTGAAAAGAACACATGTTTCCCCTTTTGGGAGGAGCTTCTATGGTTAGCCTTTGTGGAGGAGCAGTCAATTATAATGTTTTCCCATCGGTATTCCTTGCATCACTGTTTCTCCCAGACTAATCTTGAAAATTTTGCTGATAAGGATTATTAAATCTGGGAAGTTGTCTTTTGAAAGTAATGAACTCATTAGACAATTTCTGAATCATCTCATCTGATGATGTGGTGTTGCTAGTACTATCCTGAGTTTGTATCTCTCGTTTCTATTTTATTTCCAAGATCATGTGATCCTCTAATTCTACCGCAGTCCTCTGGGCAAGATCCAAATTGGCTGGGTTTGTCCTTCTCAAATTATAACTGATGTGAGGAGGCATAACACTTATTAAAAAGTTTTCAAATTACCCGTGGTAAGTTGATTAGCTGTTGGGATACGTTTCACTAGCTTGTTAAATTTAGCAAAAAAATCTCTCATGCTTATTGAAGGCTCTTTTTTGATTGAAGTTAATTGTGTTAACAGGGTATGCTCATCTTCAGTAGTTTTAAACCTCATTTCAAAATCCATTCTCATGGAAGCCCAATTCGTAATAGAAGAGATTGACAAATGATAAAACCAATCTGCTACACCCTCCACAAGGGTCTAAACAAATAATCTGACATCAACATCTTCTTCTCGTATTGCTAATATATTAATGGCTGCAAAGAAAGAAACAATGTGTTCATCTATAGATACTGTCCCATCTTCGAAGAATTTGGGAAAATTCTTCCTCGACCCTGAGGGTAGTGGGTTATATGCTACTAACTATAGGGGGCCAACTGCAGTGGCCCAAGGAACTGCCATAATTGTTTGAGGTAGATAAGGTGTTAGGTTTACAATAGGAGGAGTAACTACTCCGTACAAAGTTAGCACTTGACAGGTGGTAGACAAAAGGGATGATTTTTTGGGAGGTGAAGGAGGTCTACTTTTGCTTTTAGTATTTTTGTCCCTCTGACGAGGTACTTCAAGTAGGGCAAAGTCATTTTCTACAAGTCTCTCAAAGACTGGGTCTCTACCACCTTCTTTCCTTATGCTTCTAAGAAATCTTTTAGGCTCCAGGATTTCCACTAATTTGGCAATCTAGCCTCATTCTCTTCAAGGCATTGTTCTCTTCGCAAATTCCTCCTTTGAGTGGCTTTTTCAAGTGCTTTTGATCTAGCTTCTTCTTGTTCAAGTACTTGACTAGCGTTTCTATATTGTTCAGTATTTCTTCTGTGTCTCCAGGAAAAAGTATTCAATGAGGAAACAAGATCCTCTTGATCGTCTTGGAATCTGAGGTTTGGCTGAAGTAAAAGAATCAAATTTTCATGAGGAAGCACCATCATTCCTCATTATATTGCTTCTAGTCTAGTGATTGTTCATCTCCCCAGTAGAGTCACCAAAAATCTGTTGGTAAATAGATTGTTCTTTTTCACTTTAACTCTAAAATACCCAAATCTTAAAGAAATAATTGAATACAACAGTTGGGAAATATAATTGAATAACCAATTTCCCTCTAAATTTGAAGGTATATCTCCCTTAAATAATTAATCTTCAACGAATTTTGTTCTTCCCTAATCTAAAGGGGTTTGTTCTTAACCTGAGAATAGAAGAGGCAATCCAAACTAGGCCTAGACAGGAACTAGCTCAGGCAAGTAGATTCAACTTTTTATCTAGCCAAATTTCAAGACTTCACAAATCATATAAGATCCTAAAATTGGTAATGCAAGTATTGATAATGAAAATGCAAATGCAAAACTAAAGATCAATGATAACTCATTGATGACGAATCAATCTATTTCATAATATTATCTCTCAGAATCTATGGACAACACCCAAATTTCCCCTCAATTAACCATATCAAATCATAATAAGGAACTTTAGTTCAATCTTGAATTGTAAATCTAATTTAAAGAAACATTCAAATTGACAGAAAGATAAATGCAATGGAACAGTTAAAGTATTGGCATACAGATATAAACGAATTTGACTCAGAAAAAATGAAGTTCTTCACACCAAAATTTAGCCGACCTTTGTATTGATTTTCAAAATAGTACATATAGATTTTTAGATTTTGACCATTACAAAAAGAGGTAACCGAAACGGTTCAAATTCCCTAACCAGAAATGATAAACTAAAGTTTATCTGTTACAAACTCCATCAAAAATAATACAAGAGAGAATATTTATGTTTCCATTTTCTTCCCTTTATCTATTTTTTCCCTATAGGCGGTGACAACTGTGATGACCGGAATTAGCTCTTCATGTCTATTGATATGTACATTGGTATATCTGATGAGCCACCTGGACTGATCTTTGGTTAGGTTCTTAACTGCATCTACCTGATCCTTCAACTCTTCCATAGCTTTATAGACGCACCCACTCAACTGTTGGAGTTCTGGCACCTTATCCAAATGAGAAGAAGACTGTTCTGCCATCTTATCTACATAGTCGCTGAAGGATTTCTGCATGTTTGTCACTCCCATCATTTCTTTCCCTTCACTGCTTGTCTGTGACTCTGTGTGAAGATCCTGGAGGAGTTTAAAATCTTTGCTCTTCTCTACTTTGATTTTAACATCTGTCTGTTGCAGTCCTCCTTTGGCTTGAATGATCATCTCAGTATTAAACTCCAGGCTTTGAAGCCACTCAATCAGAGGCTCATCTCCTTTCTGTAGGATCCCAACCTTTATTGCCTCCTTAGTCTTCATTTTAACTACTACATGCAGCGTGACTATGCATTCTTGACACTTTACCCTCTCTGATGTGAGAGTCTGCAAATTCTTTTCAATGTAGCTCCTCTCTTTCTCCAACTTTAATAGAGTGTTACCCAACTGCTCAATAACAACCAACCCTTCAAATTTGATCCTCTTGATCCATCATTTCCCAATCTGCCCAAAATGTCTATCTTCCTGCAACTTGTCTATGATAGCTTGATTCTCTGCAGCATTGGGAGCGAAAGTGGTTTGGTCGCTCAAAATGCTGGCAACTGGAGTAACTAACTGTCTGATAAAGTTAGTTTGTTCAACGACCTCTGCTTTAAGCTTGAATTTAGCAGTATTGAGATCCTCAAGATCTTCTTCAATTAAAATGTTAGTGGATTTCCACCAATCCACCTTAGTATCATGGAGAGCTAGTCCCATATCAAATGACTGTAGCTCAAAATTGGCAGTGGTCAAATCCTCAATCCTGCCTTCTTTTGTGGGCTTCGCTATCTCCATGGTGAAGTGCCCTGTTTCTGGGTCTCGACCTAATGTAGATAGAGTCTTTGCTTTCTTCACCTTTCTCATGGTAGCACTGGATTGTAGGGCCTGCGAGAGAGTATCCTTGGTGCGAGCTCCTTCTTCTATCCTCTTCCTCTTGCGCTCTAAAGTGTTCTCTATTGAAGACTCCATGCTAG
Organism: Thuja plicata; assembly: GCA_018584345.1. Classification (NCBI taxonomy): domain Eukaryota; kingdom Viridiplantae; phylum Streptophyta; class Pinopsida; order Cupressales; family Cupressaceae; genus Thuja; species Thuja plicata. The sequence goes on from MU226992.1 coordinate 509,404, forward strand.
TGACTTTAGTGGCAGAGACCAATTCTTCTATGAACAACTTCCACATGACTGGAGGAGTAGGTTTAGGCCTAGAAGCAAATGGATTCACTGAGGTAGGGGAGGAGGAAACCAATTTAATAACTTGAGCAACCTTCTGTTGCTTTCCAGCCTCTTCATCTGATTTTGTGGATGCAGTGCTGGAACTATCTTCACCCACTTCCACTATGATAGGAGACCCTCGCCTTGGAGTATCTTGGGTCCAGGTATCACCTTGCATGCCCACGGTACTGACTTTGGCTGGTTCTGTAGAGACCGCTTCTTCTATGGAACCAATAATAGGGGCTGAGCCATCTCCACATGTCTTGTCCAACGGGATCATCTTTTCAGGAGGCTCATCACCTCCACCCGCTGGTTGAGTTAGCTTCTTGGCTACGGTCAGGATAGTTTTTGAAGATGATGTAGGGGTACTCCCAGTCTCTTTTGCTGGATTTTGTCGAGATGGAGGCCTCCTTTCTGACCGCTTCCTCTTGCCTGCCGTCCATTCAACCCATTGCTCTATTCTTCTATAAATCCCACCCATCAAGGTCTCCAGGTCATCTATAGCTTGACCTAGCATGGGTTTAGAGCTTATAGCAAAGGGGCTTAATCTTCTCTATGTATGTATCATCATACATGTGATGGCTGTCATCTTCTATGCCTTCAACTGCAATCTTAACTTTGAACCTTTTAATTTGTTCAATAGTTAATATTGCATAGAACCGATCCCTGCTTTCTAGGTCATCTTTACAGTTTGCCCAGTAATCTTATATGTCATCAGTGTGATGAATAGAATGACCCATTTTTAAGTAATCTCGGGCATAGTTTACAGGATCATACTGTGGCCTTAGAACATCATATGTTTCTTATTGAAACTTCTTTGAGAATGCTTTCAATACATTCTCCGCATTGGACCCGGATGCACAACTGTAGGCTCCAATAGTCATTGGGAAATCATAGCCTTTCTTCTAGGTGCCTGCACAGATCAGGTTCACTTGGACCGCTTGCCTTAGCACCTCAACCAACACGATCATGTCGTTTGGATATCTGGGAAGCTTCAGAGGGAAATTGTTGAATCCTGCAAGACGAATGTATGAGAAATTTGCAAATTGGATAAAATAAGCTCCAAATTGGCTGATGAATGCCATGGCTTCTAGAGAAAATATCCTTTCTGGGAAAGCTTGTAACTCCCTGCACAGTCTCATTGTAAATGCATCATTAACTTTGAGATATTCAGTATAACTGTTATGCAATTGCAAACATGGGAAAAAATCACATCTCTTAACATCTTCCAAAAATTCGTCTAGCCTAGGAAGTCCTGGCCAATGTTGAATTGTAGCTAAGATGTATAGAAAAATTGAGGACATATAGAACTCATTCTGGTGCTTAGCTCTGTTTAGGGCATTTGAGAGGTTTTCACTTACCATGTGAGCCCTATCAATGAAATGATGCTGAGAGCAGATCACCTGAACCAGGAAGAAATGGTACTCAATGAAATTAAGTGCATCGCTCTCACCTCTGATCTTGTGAAGCAATACCAGGATGTCCATATTTTTGGCTTTAGGTTTGTGCCGTATAGTGTTTTGGGCAACTTTCCCTTGGCGCTCCTCAACTCCTGGAATGACGTCTTCATTATCTCCTTCTTCCATACAACCTTCTTTGCTACATACTCAGTAATCGCCCGACTGTAGGTCATTTATGAGTATTCATCTTGCTCCAGAATATGAAGGGAGTTCTGGACAGAGTCGAGGTCAATAGATAACAACTCTGTATCATCAGGCAAGAGAATTTACTTAGTGTCTGGGTTATAGTGAGCAATGCATTCTCGAACTAGCTTTGGGGCTTGGATCACAACAGGAAAGCTGGCGGCTTCGACTAACCCACTCTCCTTTAGCTTTTCAATAATGGGATGTATCTTCTTAGCATTTATCCTGCTGTGAAAGCTCTGCATATCAAAGAATCTCAAAGAGGTATCTGTGATAGAAGTAATGTCATTCATCCCATCAAACCCCATAAATTTGGCTACCATGCTTTGATCGATTTGAATTAGAACTTAGGAATCTATCTCAGGAAAAATGAAAGCAAGAGATAATTGTAGCTGGAGGTTTCAATTCAGACGATTTGTCAAACAGATGGTAAATTCTGTTTGAAACACTTCACCAATTTTATAACTTCTAACTTCTTACTGGTAACATCCGACTTCCCACGCCATACGAATGAAAGGCTTAAGCATTTATGAAAAGTTCGCTAAGAGGTAAAATGACTTTATTTAAATTAATTACTTTACCTCTACGGGCCGTTAAGAAACATCTTTTCACTTTTGATAACTGTAACTATAACTTGTTAGAGGTACTAGATAATTACTTTTCTGCTTCTCCTTTGGGCGGAGAAACACTGTTGGAGCACTCCTTATTCAGAAATCTGCCACAGAGAAACTCTGACTTGTTACATTACTAAAATGGCGTGTTATGATTTTGTCTGCTTCCTTTATGCCTTGAATCCCCTCATAAGTAAGTTTTTCTCCACGAATCTTGCATATGACGATCTGGCAGAAAATGCATCTTATGGGTCAAAACCCGCCTATTTGAACTAGCGGAGAAGTCACTCTCCACTTTTCCACCGATAACCTTTGATATCTGATTTCTCATAATTTGATCATTGTCCTGGCCCGTAGGGATTCATTCTAAATGAAATAAAATTTCTAGCCTCAATTATCTATCTCCAACTTCCAATGATCGCTGAGACCTTCAAAAATTGTTGGCTGCAGAAAAAGGCACTCTGTAGGTGATTAACTGCCAGGGAGAAGCCCATAACCAATTTTCGGCCGTTGAGACAAAAATGAAGTATCAAAGCTAAAGATTCCAAAATCACATAAGATCATTGTTAAGAACTTCTGAATTGTGACCTTTATTGGATTTGGGAGCTTAACCTACCCAATATGATATGATTCCGGATAACAACCCTCGACTTACAAAGGAGAAGGCAAATTGGGAAAATCCGATAAAGGCTTCTTTAGCCTAAAGAGAAAAACTAGACTTAGACTCACGACTTACAAGATGTTTCAAGACCACTACTACACACCAAACATCCATTTTTCTCTAAAGATATGCAGAACAAAAATGGGACAACACTATCGAAACTACTTTCTATCGAAAGTCTTTGATTATGGCAATAACACTCAATTAGTTTCGATAGAAAGTAGTTTCGCTCGAAACTAATTAGTTTCGATCGAAACTACTTTCTATCGAAAGTCTTTGATTAGAGACCATTTGCAGAGGCTTACACAAATCTGAAGTTTTCATGGCTTTGGGGCTCAAGTGCAGGGCTCAAATAGAAGAATAAGGAGACGTCCTTTTGCATCGCGCAAGTGTTTCAAACAAGATTTATAGCAAATATAGATTTGACAATTTTTGAATTAATTAAGCCTATGTTTTTTGACGTGCATCTAATGTAGGTTTTGTATCCAATATAAGCCTCCAAGTTTGAGGTTCAATGAAAAATAGTAGAAAAGAGAATTTTTTTTTAGAAAAATAACAGTGCAAAATTGGAGAAATAAAAGTACCGAGCACCAAAGATGAGTTAGACACTGAGCAGTAAATGAAGACAGTTACCGAGTTGCAAAGCAAGTTTACCGAGTACATGATATTGATTGTAAATGATGATAAGATCAAATTTAATGCGAAGCAATGTTGAGCTGGATGAGGATACAAATTAAATGAAGTTTGTTAGAAGATCTACAAACATGAAAATTCAATTAGAAGATCTAAGGCGAAGATCAAGCGGTTAAACCTGATTATGTAAGTTCCAAGAAAAGTTCAGGTTTTGAGGTAAAAGTGAAGTGGTTTACCAAGTTGAGATTTATGAAGAAGATGATTGAACGAAAGAACACAAATGATGGAAAATCTAATTAAGGATATTAAGAGACAAAAGTATGTCTATATAAAGAATGAGAACAAACAGAGAAAGAGAGAGATGCTGGCGAGTTGAATAGAGAAGAAGAAGAAGCTGAAGAACAATATTTACCGAGTAGAACAAAGAAATAGAGATTGAAGAATCTATAGTCTGAGAAAAAGATAAATGGAGTATGTGATGCCAGTATTCAATTGAGTATAAAGGATCTGACACAAGCAAAGGTAGTTTCTATATTTATTGATCAAAGTGTGTACTATTTCTTATTAGTATTTGTAATAGTGAAATCTCTTAACCAAGTGGATTTGACCATCCTATTTGTAAATCTTAAAAGTAGGTGACATTCCAAAAGAGTGTTTAAAGACCTCTAACAAGGCCACTCCTAACAGGGTGGAGATCTTAACAGATTTGAGGTAAATCCCCTAACAGGGTCATATTTAGCAAATGTGTTTGTAATCTTTAACAAGATAAGTTCTTAACCGAGAGTACTTCAGAAGGGTACAATTTTTATTGTGGGTCACAATTCCCACAGAGGTTTTTTCCCTTATTGGGTTTCCTCGTTAAATTTGGTGTCAATTGTGTTAAATATGATGTTAATGAGTT